>CAWUFW010017682.1:0-251962 GCA_963921515.1 Calotriton arnoldi | reverse complement strand
CTCATTACGATGGCGGGCGGAAGCACAACCGCCGTGCTAGCGGATGCAAAAACCACCAGTTACCGCCGGCACGCAGCAGTCCACACGCCCGCCCAATTACGATGCGAAAAGCAGGCCAAACACCGCCGGCAAGCCAGCAACACCATCCGGCATCAAAGTGCGCCCGCACACGTAGCGGCGCAGCACAACTGACACACACCGTCCGACGAAACACGTCCCGCCCGGCGCATAAATTACGATGCCGCAAACAAACGGCTCCCACGGCAAAGAGACACCGCACGTGAAAGAGAGGCGGAAACACGGACGCAGAGCACGGACAACGAAGAAGCGGCACCCCGGGCATGAATCCAGCACTGCACGCCCTTCCCATGCTTCTGCTGATGCACCACCAAGGACGCAACGTACCGCGGAGACGCAGGTAGGCACACACACAACAAGTGCACGCAAACAGCGCACACAGTGCAAGGGCGGAAAAAGCGGACAACCCCCCACCAGCGCGTGCACACTACACATCCACCATTGCATCCACATATGACACACAGGCCAAATCCTAACATCGCGGAACACATGTGTACACACCACCTGGGACTAGGAACCAACCACCCCGTCACGGCCACAAAGCGCCGATGACGCCGCCACAAATGCGCACAACGCAGAGGCCAACCGCAGCGACATGCATGTGTCGCACACAGACACAGGGACACAACCAAGCAGCACACACATCAGCCCCACCCCGAACGCACATGACACGTGACAGGCCGGCCACAGACATGTCCCCAACGCCCAATTCACGGACAACACCCAACGCCACACAACCGACGCACACATGTCAGTGAAGTCACGCAACAGCAGGACACACCCCAGTGTAACAAACATGGCGAAGCACACAGCGGCGGCAACACCAACTAGGAGAAGCAGGGCCCCTTCGGGAAGAGGAACGCCAGTACCACACTGAAAAACCCATACCACCCTGCACATATGAACAAGACACATGAAACGGAACACCAAAGAGCCCGGGGACCGACAACAGGTGGCCCAAGAATAACATCCACACACAAGGCCCAACGCAGAGCGGAAAGGCAGCCTGCCGCCCACACAAGGGAGAGCAGACAGCACTGAATGACCTTCCATTCCAACACCGAAACCACAGCCCTACGACAGAAGCCGGTGAATACAGCCATTGTCCAAGAATAGACCAACACAGGCATGCCGAGGAGACCGACCACAGGGCAGATAGCGCATATCACAGAAGCACACAACGGACGGGGAAGAAAGAAGAAAACACTCCCCCATGTCGGCCACATGCAAGTTAATTGGAAGGAGTCACACAGCACTGACCTTGAACTGTCTGAGAAGCATGTGGGAAGAGGGCCCGTGTCCTCCAAACAAGCCAACAGAACACAAGTCCTGTCTCCCCACGACTACACAGAGCTCACAGCAACCCCGGAGCGTGCACATTGCAGACTGCACACACAGCCGGAGCACGCCACCTCTACGAACCGCTGCGAAATGGCAACCGCAACACACCTACCCAACTACGCCGAACAGCTCAAGCTGTACCAAACCAACACGATACATACATTGGGATGCGATCTCCTGTCCCTGCTGAACGTAAGTTACCGACTGACTTACCGCATCACATTGTTCAGCTGCGTCATGCCCGTCTTCTACTGTCGGAGGTGTCCCTACCAGCATCCCGTCGAGATATGCCTCTCCAACCCGGCATGTCTGAAGGCGGACCTGCTACCACTACTCCTCCCTCTGGACGCACACGACAGGGCCTGCTCTGCCTATGGGGGCATGGCGTATGTGGCCAACATCGCACGCGCACTGAAATGGAACCACTGTGCCTCCACACGACGGATCATCGAGAACAGCTACATCGAATGTCACCCAGCATGCCCCATCATGGTCCTCCAAGGGACAACCTACGAACAACACCTTGACAGCCACCATCCGCTTCATTGGCTGGCAAACATGTACACCACCAATGACATGGAAGCCCTGATTGGACGGCATCGCATACCTGACAACCTGTAAATACGTCGGACCACAACGCAGGTTCCCCGAGTGACCTATGAAGTCCAACCCCGCACCCATGCTCAGCTTCCGCACGGACTGGCCAGTCACCACCACAACAGCCATACCAAACGACCGGCAACTGTAACCACACCATCAACGACATCGCCATGACATCGGATATGACCGGGACATGCACACTGTTCCCCATCACATCCAGGAACACCGCATGCATCGTGGGAGGCAGTGGCATGGGCTCTGTGCATCGCACCCACATGGACGGAACTGCACGAACAACCAGGACACGACATGGATCCAGCGCACATGGACACACACACCGCTCAGTGGACATGAATAGGTCGCCTGGAGTCTGTGGGTGCTGCACCCCTCCCACCCCCGCCCCGGGAATCCCATACCAGGACCTTTGCATGGACGACAAGTGCATACAACAACAACACGACCCCAGTGACTGTGACATGTCCAGTAACCACCACAGTGCAACAACAAGTGGCACGCCGCTGCATGCACGCAAGCACATGCCCTGATGTCATCTCACATGCACGCGTGCATGAGGAACAACCGCAGCAAACCTGTCACATGGAACTGAGATGGACTGTGCCCATGATGCCGAGCGGTCTGGTAGGCTACATGTATACCGTCTGTGTCAAAGTCCGCAGCTCCGCAGCTATACGTAAATGTACATTAGCACAGCCTTGGCCAAGCAGATGTAACCCCACACCCTATCCCATTTGTAATCATGCTCAGTATATCCTCAACATGTATCCCGCTGCCAGTAGTGTCCACTATACTGCATCACAGAGGACAGAAGACTCAATATAATGTTTGAAACCAGAACTGTCTCCGCTGACTCATTTCACAAGTACGAATGAGAGAGGATGAGAGTATGTGAAGTACACGGCAGTCGTGACATGACCATGTAGTCCACTGGTATTGGATGTCAACGCAAATGAGTAGCACTACTGTGGAAGACACACATGTGTCGTGTGAAGTCGTATGGACGCAGTGCTCAGGTGGGTGGGTGCAACGGGTAGATGCGCACATGCCAAGTTGGAGCACGCCGTGTTGGGAGGGGTCATGAACAGTACACCACCGCTTCCCTGGGCATTGTGAGAGGACACCTGTCGGGGGGAGTGAACACGTGTGTGCACAGCAGCCGGGCACACGTACAAAGCGGTACCAGGCGCACCTCAGCCCACCCTCTGTGGACAAGCTGGATCCTGTTGTGCGCCCGCCATGCCCCTTGACAAGGCACACACAGCCCCAGTCGACCAGGTGTAACCCCAACATAGTCAATCCGCACAGGCGATACAGGGCACGGGATGGCAGTGGAGCATGGTGTGTGAGAGGTCTCCTCGCGCTCCTCCTGGTCATATCACGCAGGCAATAGAACCTCAACGTCTAGCATGGCACAAGTCAAATGGAAGTGTAGGGGGACGCACCACAGCACGAGCAGCACTGACGTCACGGGAGGTGGCTCGCACCATCCCATCCATTGCCCATCATACCAACCACGACACATGCCATTGCGACTAAGTGCAAGCGCGTGCGCCACCACCCCCGAGCCCTCCCCAGAGAGGCCAAAGAGTGAATGTGTGGGCCAACAGCCACAGACGGACGCGGCCTGGCCGCAAGGGCAGCCACAGCCACTGGGTGTCGCAGGTGGCGGATCCGGAAGGCGAAGACTGTGATGCATAGTCCATGCAGGCCGGGTCTCCATTTGGGGCACCACGCAGGTGGACGGCGTCCCGCCACACATCATACCCTGAGACAGCCCACTCGTGCAACTGGACCCACACATACACTCCTTGCCCTCTCTGGTGCGAGCTTGGGGCTGCCTGTGCAAGCGCTAGCCTCGCAGGTGAGCATGCATATTGGGGGGCGAGGGGAGGACATGAGGGCTGGGGCGAAGATGACTGTATCACTGTCAGTTAGTACAAGGGATGACCCAGATGTGGAAAGGAAGAGACGTGTCCCGTGTGTACTGCAACTAGTCGCCAATCCAACTACCCCCCCATGTCCGGAATGTAAGCCCGCATCTAGGCCCGCCCATCCGCCACATCGAACATACCACCAGCACGACAATCTTCCCATTCGAAACACTGACTGGGGGTGGCGACCAGTGTACAATCATGTGTAGCCTACCCACGCGTACATGTGGGCCCTCCATGATCCATGTCACCTGCGGCAAAGTCATGACATGCGCAATGAGGGAAGTGAGGAGAGCTGTCCGCCCCACGCGCAGAAGGTGCATCAGCTCCACAGACCCAGCAGCGAGTCCAGCAGGGGTCACATGTGCAGGGGCAGCTGTGCCTGGTGTGAAGGCACATGCATATAGACAGCACATCGACCAATGTGTAGTCTGCCCACATCCACAGTCCATCATCATGCGGACATAGGAATTGAACACAGGGCAACACATCTTAGTTGGTGCACCCACCGTGACCAACAATGCGCAATCATCGACGTACCCGCCCTGTGCATGGCCCCCCACCCAACGGAGGCACATCCAGTGCCACCATCCCACACACACAAGCCTTCCACGGAACATGCTGTGTCCAATGGTCAGTACAGAGTCAGCGCCCATCTGGTGGATCCTGAACAGGAGACACATGCACACACATGCCAGCTCCCACTATGTACGTCTGCCACCTGGCACGTGCAATGTAACCTCTCACCTGTGACGTGTGACTGCAAGCACACAGCCGTCTTGGCATGGGGCTGTCAATGTGGACACCAGTCAATGTTTCGGGAGCTGTGATCCGTACAGTGCTGTACATAGGGTGCAGTGCTGACACCTACTACTGTCTCATATCCCCTCGTGCCACAGGTCCCACTTGTATTGGCCGCTCAGCCCGTGCCCACATCGTCGTCGTCGTGTGCCATACTCATCCAGCCTCGGAAGCAGTTCCATGCTCAGCAGACACTCATGTTGCCGTGGCGTTGCCGCTTGACGAATATGCAGTCAGTCCCCATCAGCACGCCCCGCAAGTCATTGGGGCCTAGATCCCCATGTGCATGCACATGGCAGTGGTATGTCTCACTTGCCATTGCCATTGTTGGGAGACCTGTGTAAGTGTATTGTGGCCGTGCCGTCCCAGCTTGACAGCTGGGCTGTGGCTCATGTGCTTGCTCAGTCATGTCAGTGATGTGTATGCGAAATTGCTATGTGCCGTGTTGCTTTGACATGTGTCCTCTGCCATTTAACCCAGGCGGAGACCGAACATTGACCGCCCATACCAATTGCTGGCGGACATGGACGATACAGAGGTAATCAGGAAGTTTCGGCTGGACAGGCCAACTCTGCATCGACTGTGTGCCATGTTAGAGCCCCATCTCCGTCCCCGCAGGGTGTATCCGACTGCTGTCACCCCCACGGCTAAGGTGATGGCCGCCATGCATTTCTTCGCCACTGGGTCATTCCAGCACACAGTGGGCAGTGGAGGAGGGATGTCCCAGCCCATGTTCAGCAAGGTGCTGAGGGATGTACTGGCAGCCATGATGCTGTACCGGAACAGGTACATCCGCTTCCCCAGGGCTCGTGAATTGGCGGCAGTGAAGGGTGCATTCTATGCCCTTGGCAGAATCCCACACGTCGTGGGAGCCATTGACTGCACTCATGTTGGCCTTGTTCCACCACAGGCCACTGAGCACCTGTACCGCAACAGGAAGCACACGCACTCCCTGAATGTGCAAGTGGTGTGCCTTGCGGACATGGTGATCACCCACGTGTGTGCCAAGTTTCCAGGCTCGGCCCATGACGCACACATAATGCGCAACAGCATCTTGCCACGACTGATGGCCAATCTGCAACAGGATCGTGCCTGTATTGTCGGTGAGTATGTGGAGTGGTGTAGCGTGCTGGTTGTGCGATGCTGTCCCCTGTCCAGTTGGAATTGCAACGGTTCTCTGTGTCCCTCACACCCAGGTGACTCTGCGTATCCGAATGGGGCATGGCTGCTCAGTCCATTGAGGAATCCTCGCACCCCAGCAGACGATCGATACAATGAGGCACATGGGAGGACCAGACGTGTGGTCGAGCGTACCTTTGGCCTCCTCAAGTCCAGGTTCAGGTGCCTGGACCGCACCGGGGGTGCACTGGCGTACTCCCCACAGAAGGTGTGCCAGATAGTGGTGGCGTGCTGCATGCTGCACAATCTGGCCATTCGGAAGCAGATCCCCCTCATTGTGGATGACGGAGATCAACCAGGGCCCCAGCCCGCAGACCAGGACAGCTCGAGTGAGGTGGACAGCGGAGAGGAGGAAGCTGGGAATGTGCGCCAGCAGCTCATCGCCCGCTACTTCACTTGACGGTGAGTGTCCATGTACGACGGATGATGTGTCTGTATCTGTGCAGGTGTGTGTGTGCTGTGTCAGGGTGGCCGTATGTTCACTGCGTGCAGTGTGTCAACGCTCCATGGCCAGGGTAGTATGCCACTGTTGGTGACTGTGGCATTGTGCCCTATTGCTCTGTGCGATGTGTGTACATTGCTTGTAGTTGTTGACATGTACTGTGTGATGGGTGTGTGACACACTCATTGAATGTGCTCCTGTTCTGTCTCCCACCCCTAGGTCCCTACAGGCCCTCCGGATTCCATTGCCATGCCACGCATCAGGTGCCTTTCCGCCCAAGGTGGCCGTTGTATTCCGTACAAATAAAACACAGGGCACAAACAGCAGTTAGTGAAAAAGGTGCATTTATTACAAACTGTGACATGTGATTGTGTGTAAGGTGATGACAAAAGTGGTGCGTGCAGTGACAATGAGCTGTCGGTCATGGCTGCGTGATGATCAGGGTGTACCCACTGGTTCTATGTCCATAGTCCAACACACACATGCCATCCAGCTGGCTGTGTGGAGTGGGATCGTAGAGCAAGTCAATGCAGTGGCTGGTCAAGGAAGGCTGGCGGAAGGCTGGCTGGCTGCCTCACTTGCGACTGGAGCGTGCGAAGTCCTCCCGGGAGATCAGTTTCCTCTTCGGACGGCCCCTTCCACGTTTGGGAGGGGGTGTGTGGTGGCGACCTGCTGGTGGTGGGTGAGGTGTGCTCACTGGCTGTGGACGCAGGGGAAGTGGACACAGCTGCCCGAGCCTGCGCCCTAGCAGGTGGTGGCGGAGGTGGTGTTGCTGGCCTTGCCTGTGACCCCACCGCCACCACCAGCTGGCCCATGAGGTCCACGAGTTGGTCCATACGGGACACGAATTGGCCCATATGGGCGTCCATGGACCTCAGCACCCCCAGCACCTCCCGCGTGTCAGTAGCAGACCTGGCCCATTGTCCTTGGGCCTCTTCATAGGCCCCAAGGACTCTGGCCATTTGAGGCAGGGCATGGCTCCCAGGGGAGGCTGGCGTTTCCCTGACCCTGCTCCTCCTACCAGTCCTGCTGCCACCGGCCTGCCCACTAGCCACATTGCACACCACGGTCCTCGCTGTGGCTCCCAGGGTGGATCCAGTCGGCCGGGCCACCACCTGCGCTGGGGCTGGTGCCAGCAAAGACGTGGTGGTGGTGGAGGCGGTGGTGATCGGTGCGGCGATGGTGGCGGTTGCGGCAGTGGTAGTGGCCGCAATGACCGTGGGTGTGGCCGCAACGACAGTGGCAGCAGGGGACTGGGACTGTTCAGCATCCCTGGATGATGGGTTGGTGGGTAGGAGGGGTCCTGGGGAGCGGCTGGGCCCTGCCACGCCAGATGGGCCAGCTTGGTGGTCCGTGTCCGAAGAGGAGGACAGATCCTCCAGATCCGTGTGTCCTCGTTGGGGGCTTGTGGGCTGGCTGTGCTGGCTGCTGTCTCCATCCCCAGCATCCAGCAGTTCGTCACCTGTGGAGAGAATGAGATTTGTTATTGTGTTGCACCTGGCGAAGTATGTATTAGTCGTCTGACATTGGCAGTTCGTGCAATCTCGTACATGGGTTTCCCGGAGGCGAGTGTGTGGCTGTGGCATCTGTAGTTGTGTGTGCTAGGCAATGGGACTGTGTGCTGTGCACATGTGGCATGGGACGGATTGGCCATGCCGATGGGTGTGTTGCTGTGCCCCTACTCATTGTGACTCTGGTGTATGCGGGCTCCTGGCCCATCCTGGGTCTGGTTTGTACTTTGCTTTTGGGGTTCATATGGAACGCTTAGGCACCCATATGGCAACATGGGGGCCATGCCCCAGATTCGCATTTGGGAGGGGATATGCTTTTGGGGTTCAAATGGAACGCTTAGGAACGCATATGGCAACATGGGGGCCATGCCCCAGATTCGCATTTGGGAGGGGATATGCTTTTGGGGTTCAAATGGAACGCTTAGGAACGCATATGGCAACATGGGGGCCATGCCCCAGATTCGCATTTGGGAGGGGATATGCTTTTGGGGTTCAAATGGAACGCTTAGGAACGCATATGGCAACATGGGGGCCATGCCCCAGATTCGCATTTGGGAGGGGATATGCTTTTGGGGTTCAAATGGAACGCTTAGGAACGCATATGGCAACATGGGGGCCATGCCCCAGATTCGCATTTGGGAGGGGATATGCTTTTGGGGTTCAAATGGAACGCTTAGGAACGCATATGGCAACATGGGGGCCATGCCCCAGATTCGCATTTGGGAGGGGATATGCTTTTGGGGTTCAAATGGAACGCTTAGGAACGCATATGGCAACATGGGGGCCATGCCCCAGATTCGCATTTGGGAGGGGATATGCTTTTGGGGTTCAAATGGAACGCTTAGGAATGCATATGGCAACATGGGGGCCATGCCCCAGATTCGCGTTTGGGAGGGGATATGCTTTTGGGGTACATGCTGTGAGCCATGGGTGCCGAACGTGACATGTGTTGTGGCAGCATGACAGTGCATGGTCTGAGGTGTGTGCATGCCTGACATGCCCTGCATATTTGCTGTCTGTTGTGGTTACTGGACATGGCATTGGACGCATCGTTATGAGTGAGTGATAGTTGTGTGGCAGCCAACGTATTGCAGTTGTCCCATCTCCTTGGTGTGCGTGCTGCCCTGTGCCATGTGCATCACTGCAGTGCTCGGGGGGGTGGCCCATGTTGTGTGTTGTTGCTCACAGTGTGTCGTGCGCTTAATTGACTTCTGGCACATGGTTGGTCATGGGCATGTGTCTTAGCGTGACTGCTGTATGTGTGGCAGCTGTGCGGATGACATGCCTTTCATGAGACTGGGGCTGACGGATGGGATGGATGGTATGTTGTATGTGCATGGTGTGTCTGTGAGTTTGATGGGTTCAGTGGTGTTCGTGTGCATTTCTGTTGTTCCGCTCTGTTGCGTCTAGTGTTGTTTGTCTTACATAGGCGTAGTTGTGGGGTGTGGGGTTGACAGGCAGTGGGGGCTACATGGACAGGACTTCAATGGTGTTTCGGTTGTGTGTGATGAGTTGCACAGTGGCTGCCGTGTGGGACTATATTCAGTGTGGCTTGTGCATGCAGACGTGGCTCCTTGGGTGTTGCTATGTCTGTGATGGGTCATGTGGGGTGTGAGTCTGTTGTTCATGTCCGTGTGCACATTGTTCACTTGTTCGTGACGGTGGGCGGTGCTGCGTGTTCGTCTGCTACGTGACATGTCCCATGTGTTGGTGGTGTTATGGTCCTCATGCCTCCAGTAATCCAGCCCTGTCCAGTTTCCCACCTGCAAGTTGTTCGTGCGTGCACTGTACTGGATGCCACATGGCTCTAAGCGGGGGTGCTCCATGTTGCAGGTCTGTGGGGGTGGGGGGTGTAGTGGGTCGTGGGGGTGGCTGTACATCCACTGACACCGATTGCTGTGGACCGTGATGTCTGCCTTTCGGCTGTCGTTGTGCACTGCGGTGGCTGACACGTGGCTGTGGGGTGTGGGGGATGCTCCTCCTTGCTGTGCTGTGGGACTGGGGCCTGGTGTGTGTTGTACTTGGGCTGTCCACCGTCCCACCCACTGCACTTTGTGTTCCTGCCACTTACCTGTTACTTGTCGGTTAGTGCAGCTGTGGCGGACACATGGGTGTGGTGGGTGCTCGTTGTGGCGCTTCTGGCATATTTGGGGACCTGTTGGTGGTTACGTGGCTGGCTTAGTGTACACATGTCCCCACGCATCTTACAGTTGTTCGGTTTGGGCTGTGTGTGGTAGTGTCTGTTGCATGTGTGTGTGATGTGCTGTGTATTGTGTGCTGGACATGGGGGTGTTTGTCCCTGGGAGCTGTGGCATGGTAGTTGCGCATGTGAGTACATAGCGGTGTGCTGGTATACATTAGTTTGTACTTACCAGCCTCCACTCCCCTGCTAATCCGGCGAGGATCTCCGGATGGATTACGACTCGCACCTTCTCCTCCCACGCTTTGAAGGTCTTAAAGAGCGCGGGATTCCCTCCGCCAGTGACGGCAGCCAGCTCTCTGTTTTTGCCCTCCTTCTTCTTGACCAGGCTCTTTACGTCATTCCAACGTTTGTTTATCTCGACTCTGTTCCTGGGCAGGGTCCCGACTGCATTGACCTGGTTCCACATTCTGTTTCTGGTGGCTAGTGGTGTGTGCTGGACCATGTTCCCATAGATTTGTGGGTACACCTTGATGATCTCGTCGACCATGACCGTCAGCTCCATGGGCGTGAACTTGGGCATCCTTTGTGGTGCCATGGTGTTTGTGGTGCTGGTGCGGTGTGTGTTGTGTAATGTGCAGGGGGTTTGTGGTGCCGGTGTTTGGTGGTGGTGGTGGTGGTTGTGATGTATGCGTTTCTGTGGTGTGCTGCTGTCCTTGCTGTGTCACTGTGTCCTCTCCTCTCCTCTCTGGTTTGCAATGTAGCAAGGGGTTGTGGTCTGTGGGAGTGCTGCTTTTGTACTCACCTATGTGGGTGTGTCCTCATGGTCTGTTGTTTTCAGGTGTGTTGTGTCTGGGGTTCTGGCCTTTGTATTTTTTGTTTGTCCGGGGGTGTTTTCGGGATGTGTATTTGTGCGTGCCTTGCTGTGTGGACTTGTTGGCCATGTTGTGTGCTATTGGTTTTGTGTGCGGATGGTTTCTGTGCAGGTACGTTGGCGCCATGGCTTCTGCCGTGTCGATTCTCATCGGCGTTGTTTGCGCTGGCGGGCGGTATATTTGTTGTTTTTCCGCGCTCATGGCGGTGCGATCGTAATTTCACGTGCGGTGTGTCGGCCGTGTGGGCGGGCGGTTTTGTGTTGTCGTGCGTGTTTCCGTCCGTGGCGGGCGGTTTGACTCCGACTCGGACGATGGCGGGCGGTATTTTGTGTGATTTTTCCGCCGATGGCGGTTTTCGGTTTGTGTACTCATAATGGCGTGGTCGGTGTTCAGGCGGTGTGTGCGGGCGGATTTTTGCCGCTTCCATGCCTGGCGGATTTATTTACGCCGGGTATCGTAATGGGCCCCTTACCTTCAACTCGATATTCTTGACTACGATATTCTGACTGTCGATATTTTTGTAGTCCAAGATTTTGGACTCGCTATTACTGCTACTCGATATTTCCAACTCGATTTTATGTCTGTTTACCATACACACTAACACAGCGCTACATTGATGACCATCTGAAAACTGGGAAATTAAATTCAATGAGATTGCACACCTTAGAGCACTGAATAGTTGTGGAAATAAGAATATGTGAATGACATTGCTTATGAATTGTGAGACTATATCCAGTAAAAAGTGGTTCTAACAAGGATATTGAAATGTACACAATTGCACACAAGATTATGCAGCAAGTCACAGCTGTAGCGACCTCTGACTCCCAAGTCTGGTTCTAAACATCCATAAAAATTATCAATAACATGATTGATAAAATGAAGCGTACACAATTATACACAATAGTCTATGCAGGGAAAGTAACCCAGTAGTGACCCATGGCTTCCAAGTCCGGTTGCCAACCTCCATACAAATAATTGATAAAATGGACTCATCTTCATGGTGCAGACTGCTTAACCTAAACAACGGAACACCAATAGAAGCTATTTGTACACAATTAAAAATGGTTTCAACAAAAGCCAGAACGTGCTGAGTCTGCTCCAACTCAGTGCAATACTCTGTCTTGATCATCTATTGAAATAATATTAAATTGGATATTCAAGCAGCTCATGGGCTCAAGATGCCAATATCCTGCTGAGATAGATTGGATTGTGAGTAATAGAAACATGTCCTGGGCATGAGATGCGCACTTGAGGACGAAAGAACATATGCTCTCTCAATAAAGACAGGTCTCAAAAAACAAGTGAGGATTTGATAGCACAAAACAGATGCTGGCTAAATAGCCACAAAAGCATCATATGTGTGAGAAGCTGGCCTGGTATATGATGTCCACTAATGTAAGTGGGCACCTTGCACCAGTCCAGACAACCCTTATGGTGATGTAAGAGGTCTTAGACAACCTTAGAAAGCTCTCTAAATGGTAGCTGTGGAGAGCAGCCTTCAGGCTTAGTCCAGAAGGAGTGTAAAGCAGCTTGTTTCACCAGAATGCAATCTTATAGTATAGATTAAGTGAAAAAGAACCACACAAGGGGGCTCATTAGGATGGCGGGTGGACTGAAGTCCGCCCGCCACCCTACCGGTGCTGGGACCGGCCGCCAGCGGTGCGGCGGTCCCGCATCGCCAATTAGGATGCGACCGCCACCCTGGCGGTCGCATTCCGCATCTTCAACATTGCGGCGGGTGCTGCTGTAAGCAGCACCTGCCCCAATGCCAAAGAGGCATGCTGTGCATTGCCATGTACAACGTGACAGGCACCGCGCAGTGCCTGCCACCTTGTGCATGGCAATGAAGGGGGGTACCATAGGTACCCCCCAAGTGCAGTCCCCCACCCCACCGGGGGCCCGCAACGGGCCCCCAAAGCAATTCGGCCAGCCTTTCCATGGCGGCATCGCCGCCATGGAAAGGCCTTGTCATTGACGAAAATGCAGGCACAGCCTCATCGCCGCTGTTGGAGTGGGACGTCCTCAAGGTGGTCGTGAGGGGGCACTGTCTGGGAACACAAGCAGGCATACGAGCACAGCTAGAGAAAGATCTCACTACTATCGAGAGAAAACTTGCGTCCAGTGAGCGAGAGGCGGCTGAGGGCTCTCCCAGACACCTTGCACGCCATAGAGAGGAGCATGCTCGGTTACTAGAACGGCTCCGATGCCTTAATTATGCAGCACATTCAGCATGAACACACCACATGGGGGATAAAGCAGGAAAAATACTAACATGGTTGATCCGTCAAGACGAGACGACGACTCCTGTGGCATCTATACACACGGCGCGAGGGGTTACAGTGTACACACAACGGGACATACATTGCGAATTCGTGACACATTATCGGGAATTCTACAAATCTCACGCACAAGCCACCCCAACGGAGCTACAGCTATACCTTGAGGAGATCACCCTGCCGCATCCCACGCGTGATCAGAGAGCAGAATTGAATGACCCTCTCCTCTTAGAGGAAGTCCGAGACAGCATATTCTCGCTATCTAACGGCAAGTCACCGGGACCTGATGGTCTGCCAACAGAATTTTACAAGGCCTATGCGCACATATTAGCGCCATAGCTGTTAAAAGTGTACGAGACTGCTGTAGGCGACTCCACACTCACTGACACACAAAATGAAGCGCTACTGATCTCTCTCCTCAAACCTGGCAGAAGTCCTGAAACCTTAGGTTCTTATCGTCCACTGGCCCTCCTAAACACTGATTACAAGATCTTTGCATCGACTCTGGCCAACCGCTTAGCGCCCTTGGTTAAAACACTGGTGCACCCTAACCAGAATAGTTTTGTCCTTGCCAGAAGCACCTCACTTAACATGAGCAGGTTCTTCAGGGTACAGGAATATGCCTTGCACAGATGGCCATGCTCAGGCTGCCTAGTGCTGGATCTGGAGAAGGCCTTTGACTCCCTGGAGTGGCCCTATTTGGCGGCAGTATTACATAAATACGAACTTGGGGACCACTATATGAGCATGGTCCGATTGCTATACCAACAACGCATTGTCCGAGTCAGGACTGGTCGGCTCATTTCGGACCCCATTCTGGTGAGAAGAGGTACACGTCAGGGATGCCCCCTGTCCCCGCTACTCTTCTCCCTAGCTATGGAGCCACTTGCGATGCTGCTTCGTAGAGATGGAGACATGTGGGGCATACAACTAGGAGATGGGATGCACGCTGTTTCTCTATATGCTGATGATTTGCTACTGTATGTGCGTGATTTGCATGACATTCCAGCGACCATAGCGGACACGCTCAGGGACTTTGAGAAAGTGTCTGGGCTTCGGGTGAACTGGGCAAAATCGGGAGCCTACCCCTTTAGCGAAAATACGGTGGAGACGGAAGTGCTCATAAATGGCTCCTCTCTTGCGTGGTACCCCACTACGTTCCGTTACCTTGGCGTCTTCATATATCGATCACCCGCCGACATACTGGAAGGAAACCTAACCAGAGCTATCTCGGCTGTTAGGGCCCAAGTGCAATTTTGGAAGTCACTCCCTCTGAATGTCATGAGCCGCATCACGTTGATAAAGATGATAATATTACCAAAATTATTATACTATTTTTTGAACCTCCCGATCTATGTCCCGACTAAAATCTTCCGTGAATTGGAACGTATGTTCCGCGACTTAATCTGGAGCAAAGGCAGACCCCGGGTTGCATTGTGGAAGCTATACGCCCCCACCAGCCAAGGAGGCCTGGCAGTCCCGAACATGGAGTTATACTATTTAGCGGCCCAGTTACAATGGGTGACGAGGTGGTTGAGTGGCAGGGGATTAGAAGATACGGCAACCTTGCACCAGCCATGGACACAACCTCAGATTTACCACCTATTCCACCCCATTGCTAAACACCCATGCCCCTCCCAGACTCATCTGGAGCTGGCGCATAGGTGCTACAAAAGGTGCCTATACCTCACCCGTGCAGTAATCCCCTACGCTCCGATATTGCCTCTCACAGGGAGACCCAGAGGAAGGGCAGGCACCTCTGAAGGGATTCTTTCACACTGGCATACAGCGGGCGTAGACACCCTAGGAGACCTCTATGCAGACGGTTCCCTGCTCTCGTTTGAGGTGCTAGCAGAGGACCATGCCTTACCGCCAGGGCAGTTTCTTCTGCACACTTCAATCACAGGATCTCTATCGGCAGTGTGGGGGACATAACATCTGAACCGGCAACACACGTGCTGCTGCAGTATTTACACGTAATGGGTGCGGGTTCGCACATAGTACACTGGTTGGTAGAAGCTCTACTTACACATACGCTGAAGCCCATGCTGAGTCTCCGTACACGATGGGAAACGGATAGAGGGCGACCGTGGACGGAGCAGGAGTGGAACGCTGTCCTTGCGGGCTCCTCATTCATACCGAGAAGTTCAAAATTCAAACTAATACAAACATACATAATACAGAGAGCATACCTTTCGCCCGATAACATAAATAAATATTTCAACACTGCCACTTCCGCGTGCCCGCGATGTCAGCAGAAAAATGCAAACCTTTTACACATGCTTTGGTCCTGCGCCTCCCTTCAACTCTACTGGCGCGCAGTAACAGTAGCACTTGCGAACTGCACTGACATGCCCCTACCGCACACGTGGGAGGTCTGTATACTGGGTCTATATGCCAGGTCTAAAGAGAATAAAGTTACCTCCCGGTTTAGAGACCTGGTACTGATAGTGGAAAAGCGACTCATCACAAAGAGGTGGAAACACAATGCCCCCCTGGAAATAGTCAGCTGGGAAAAATCACTTACGGTGTGGGCGCAGGCGGAAAGCACAACACCACACAGGGAGGAAACCGCAGGGCTTCGTAAGTACCCGATAGCGCAACACTGGGACACCATCCTTATGGCATTCACACACGGGAACAATAATGGCAGCGGCAACGCCTCCCCCGAAGGCAGCTAATACAAACACCAAAACTCCAAGTCAATGGGCGCACGTCATCTCATGTCTAAACTGAGATCTACAACGTAACAGCTTATGGCCTATACCCACTACCGTGAACTTAACTGAGCTCTCACTTGGCCACCTGATGTGCCCGGCTCTTAACTGTATGCATGAGTCAAAGTGTCACCCCGGCGAGCTACCATAATATGCATATGCAAGATATGTACATCCATGCCCAGCTGCGATACGTTTTTGATGGCAGTTTGTTTAACAAGTTATTAGTTTAACGGATTAAAATATATATATCTTATTAGCATATCCCACAGACTAATTAGTTTCCTACGGAGACGATCATGTATGCATAGCCTCCAAGTGTTAAATTATTGACCACTCCATGAGCCGATTGAATGCAACCATGTCCGTTGCGACTGCATATCTTACAGACGCTACCATTTGTACACAAAGGAAAGGAGTGACACAGAGCGGGAAAGCAGTGATGTACAACTGTAAAATTTACTATTACGAATATAGAAACCTATCCATACATGCTCTGCAAATGTACTTATGCTATAAGCCTCAGCTGCATGTCCTCTTTCATGGCATTTGTTTGTACTGTATGTGTACTGTTTTGAATAACCTTAGAATGTTTAAAAAAAACTTTTTCAAAAAATGCAATAAAGATATATTTTTTTTAAATAAAAAAAATGGAAAGGCCTTGTCAACCCGTCAACACAATATGGTTGGTGGTGCCTGGAAGGCACCGCAACCATGTTATGCCCCAGCTCCGCCCGGCCGGCAATCGTGACGATTGCCGACCGGCGGAAAAGCGGCGGACGGACTTTCCGTCCGCCGCGGTACCCCCCGCCATGATAATATGGCGGTGGGTAAATCATGTTGTGATGGCGGGCGGATCGCCATCGCCGGCCGGGCGGTGGCGATCCGCCCGCCATCATAATGACCCCCAAGGTATTTATAAAAATATGTATTTATTACATAATACTCTCTAACACATAGAAATATCTCCTACCCAGAGATATGCACAATGCACACAATACTTTAGCAAAGAAACACAGTAAATAGCACGTTATACACAGTGGACCCCAGGAGGGGAGCAAACCATATACTAAGAAAGTGGTACAAGAACCATGACTTGGGTCAAGACAATGTCGAGAGGATGTAGAAGTGCTGGGGACCCAAGGAACCACCCAAGGTGAGTAGATAGGAACCCCACAGAGGGCGTGTGCAGTGTGGGAACACAACCGCGTGCTCCGTACAACTCTACAGGTAAGTTGCGGTTGGATTTTTAAAGATCAAGGACCCTTCCCAGTGGACCCTGAAGAAACCCTGTGGAAGACAGAAGGTTGGAGAGCCACCCCACCCATGGATACCCTAGTACCCACGTTACCTACACCAGGGAAGCCGGGTGCATACGTGTGAAGTGGTGTCGGAAACCGCAGTCGAACCCAATGGTGGACTTCATAAAAGTGCCGATGTTGAAGAAGGAGAAAGTGTCCGGTGGAATCCGAAGGTGGATTCTAGATGAGAGGTACCTGCAAGCAGAGGGGACAGAGTCTCTGTCAATCAGGAGTGACCAGGAGACTTGGAAGACGAATGCCCTCCGATGTCGGGTGTTGCAGGATGGATGACGATGACCTTGACTCTACAGCTGTGAGGACCAGGCGATGCTGAGGAGGACCAGGAGCCATGCACGAGCTGTCCCATGAAGGATGTCGAGTACTGAGGGGTCGGTGTCCGGCATGAATACCAACAAGCCTTGGCAAATGCAACCAACGCAGGAATTGAAGAAGGAGCAAAGTCGGGACCAGCAAGGTCCAGGGGACTCACCAAAAGCAGGTGAGTCAGGGCCATCCCCGAGCAATCAGGGGAGCCCAAAATAAACAAGTGTGACCCTCAAATGGACCCACAGGCCGGAGGCACTGGAGTCGCAAGAGGACCTCAAGCAGCTCACCAAAAGATGCAGGCCACGATGCATGAAACTTCAGAGCGTACTTGCTTGGACCACTTGATGCCGTGCAACTAATTATTGGAATCCAGAAAATGAATGTAATAATAATTTGAGACAACAGAATTGGGGTTGTCTGAGCCTGGGAAATTTTATCGTACTTAAGAAATGATTGGGAAACTGGGACGGAAGTAAAACCGGTTTAAAGATAGCCACAACTTACTAAAGCAACAGCCCTGAGGAAGTCGCGGTCACTTACTTTTGGCAACGAAACATGTGTTGGCTAAAAAACAGAAAACAATACGGCTAAAAAAACAGAACTTCAAGAATAAATCAAACAATACAAGAAAAACAAGAATTGTTGACATCTGTAATTTATCTATTGTACAATATTATGATTATATGTGGACACTAGCGAGATAATAATTGCTAAATTGGTTTGACCTTGGTCATCTAACTGGGGAGTGGGTGATCTCCCCACCACAAAGCCCCGCCTAGAAGTAGTATTACAATAATTTTATGTGTCCGTCACTTAGAGCACCTTCTACAAATTTCACCCTCGTTAGCGTTTCTCAAGCTCTTAAGTACCCTAGGGAAAGGGTTGGGATGATTCAGGGGACCCTCCCTGGGGAGGGTCTGGACAGAGGGGAGGTTACTCCCATGTCCTTTGGCCAGTTTCACGCCATAGCAGGAGCCAATGGCTCCCAGGACTGGTTTGAACTGGGCTATGCATGGGGACACCAAATGTGCCCCTCATGCAGACTGAATGGCACTGGCAAGCGCACCCACCCTACCCCAATACACTAAATCCTGTCTGGGAGATGGTCACACCTCCCTGTGAAAGGATGCCTATTGTTCTGCCTTCCCCTGCTCGAGCTTGGCTCAGCAGCAGGAGGGCAGAATCGTGTCTCTGGTCGGCAGCAACCATTTTGTGGTGTCTGAGTCAAGACGGCTGGTACCGGGAACACTGAGAGCCTAACGGAGGGCTCCTCCAGTGCTTGGAATCATACCTCCCACACCGTTTACGGTGTGGGAGGTATGATTCCAACATGTTTGATACCAAACATGATAGGATTTGTTGCAGCCAGTTTCAAGATGGTCATCGCGTAATTACGTGGTTAACCCTCTATATAGTATATGGCTGCTTCACTGACAACCCAGGAGAATGGACTCCGTAGGCTGTAGGGGTGTCCTGTTCATGCAGGGGCACCCTCACACTTAGAACCAAACACCCTGCCTTCAGGATTGCAAAGGCCTGCTAGAGGGGTGACTTATAGGTTTTAAGTGCAGTGACCCTAGATATAGGAAACCTATATCTTTAGTAAGTGGTGCATGAGCCACCTTACACAGGCTGCAATGCCAGGCCTGTAGTTCCATTTTGAATAGTCTCTCATGGGTGGCATAATACATGCTTCAGCCCATGGGAGACCTCTGGGGTACCTATGCCCTGAGTACATGGGTACCATATGCTAGGGACTTATAAGGGTACTCCAGAATCCAATCTGGGGTGTACCTAACCACTGAACATAACAATTTAGGGAGAAAGCAGATAGACTGGGGTCCTGATTAGCAGGATCCCAGTCAGACTAGTCATATACAGCTTAGCACCAGACAAAAAGTGGGGGGAACCATAAGAAGCAGATCATACTTTTCTACAATATGCATCAGATCTTCATTAATGGATCACAGGCATTCGCTTCAGGGCCACTTCTAGCAAGGGTCCAGGGTGATGGGTCCCCCAAAAGAATTGCGACAGAGTAGGACTGCTAATCCTTAGGGGTGGTTTGCTCCCTCAGCCCCCCGGCTGGAGTCCGCCCTAATTCACTCATGATGTATGATCATTTCCACTATCATTGATGTTCGCAAGGTTTCAATTTTTCCCACCATGGAGTTAAAGTGCTAAGGGGTAAAAATACAAAACAGTGCGACAATGACATATTTGAGCAGATATCTCATTTGGAACCATGTCTACATGACTTTGAGGCTTTCTGTGAAAATAGTTTTACCTCATTTTTTTGGTCTCGGTATATCAATTATAAAAAATTTACAGGATTTTAAAAATATGCATAATTTATTGTTTGTCTAAGTTTATGTGGTTTAGAACTTAAACCACATGTATAACAAACAACAATAATAATAATAATAATTTTAATAATAATAAAAATAAACTTCTGTAAACACAGAACAAGAAAAGATAAAGTATGTACACAAAGCATGGAGGACAATGTTAATGTCTATAAATGCCATTTTTGAAAACATCATGTCAGACAGTTAACATATAGTTGGGAACCCCCTTGGCGCTGTGACAGTGTTGTGTGGAGTGGATTCTAAGGTGACATTCCGTTTCACACAATCATAGGTGGGCCAGTGATCCTGCACCCAAACTTTCCGGGTGCAAGAACATCAGATCACATTTTATCAGCCAGGATATTTAGCCAGGAAAATCGCAGACCCTGGCCGCATGACCCTGAGACAAGGCATGGGGGGGGGATCTTGCAATGCCTCTATCCAGCCAGGCAGGATCCTCGACTTCCGGCCAGGCCCGTAGCCAAGAATATTTGCTTAAGGGGGCATGGCCCCTGGTGATGATAACATGAAGGAAAGATTCAGGCCACTGTGGTGTGGATGGGAGGGGTCTCTAGCGTCCTACAATTATTTTTAACAAAGTTTCAATACTTAAAGATTTTAAAATGTCTTTTATTTGATATTTTACATTATGGTGCTATTCTTCCTTTAGTGTGTTGGCAGACATGTGTGTGAGATAAATAATCCATGTAAAGTGTGTTGAGTGAAAATTAAATAGAATTTTGAGACATTTGAATTTGAGTTTTCCCCAAAGAATCGCTAATGAGATTAAAGTGAATCTAAACCTTTTTTAAATGGGGTCTATGCGAGCTTAACCCCAATTAGGTTCAGGGACAATATGTGGCGAATGGTACATTTTAAAGCCCAGTGAACCCAACACAATGTTAACAAGTTGGAAGGATTGAAAGATGGCTCTAGGAGTTCCCTCTCACAAGGAACCTTTTTGTAAATTTGTGATAACTGGTGTGTATAAAACAGAATATTTTCTTTGTTTCAGCGGTGAAAATGGGGCGATACTTAATACTTTTTTACTGGGGGTTGCAGTTCTCCAAGGAATGTATGAGATGAATAGGGTCACGTTTTACATTATCAAAAACCTTTAGTCTGTAAAGCCTGTGAGAAATGGGCAGCATTAAAATATAAATTTAGTGCATGGCTGCGGGATTCTTACTAAAGTTATTTATTTTTTAAATTAGATAATTGATAAATTCACTTGAGAAAAAAGGATGCGCTTTCAACACAACTTTGCTGGGCAGGTTATTTTTTTCTCATTTATTCACACATGTTCCTACAATCCCATGAAGCTCATTTGCATTTGTCTAATTCACCCAAAATAAATAGCTTGCATTTTACATGTTGCTTATTCATATTTAGCTATGCCTTTTTCATATCCCTGTAGAACTACACAGTACTGTAGGCTAATCTAATGGTATCCATGTTATTGACTCCAGAAGTCTGAAAGTTTGAGGTATGAAAGAAGGGATTAAAAAATATGGGCTGCAAGCTACACACAGAAATCAGCACTAGGTCCACCAACCTAATGAGCTACGTTGTTGAGTTACTATTAATAGATTACTGCAAAAAAAACTATTTTATATCAGTCGTAGAAAAAAATTTGACATTTTCTAAATGTTTACTGTAAGAAATTGGATTATTATTTGGCGTGGGTGACTACTCACTTCAAGGAATAATCACAGATCTTGTCAGGGTGAACCCTCAATGTGACTAAATTAAATGGAGCTCACCCCTCTGGTAGCTATGGCACAGAGCAGGCAGGCTTAACTTAGGGCAATGTATAATGTATTTCGGCAGTACCAAAATAGTAATAATGCAAAACGATATAGATCCCAAACCGAATTATAAAATAGAGTAAAATTTAATAAACAAAATGACAACAAAATAAAAACAATCCAATAAGGGGACCCGTAGACTTGAATTTTTAAAATATTAAGTAGGCATAGCGCTAAGAAGTACAAACTGCCAATGGTAGTCAATGGTTGCAGTAGACTGGGACTGAGGTGCAATTTGCGGGTGACCGCGATGGAAAGCAGGTCAAGTACATCAACCAGGTTTGTGCTAGTCAAATATTTTACCTTCTGGCTTTAGTCCTTTAAGTCCCAATCCATAACTGTAGTAGACTTCTAAAGCCCCCCAGGACCTTAGTGGAGGCACTTAGAGACTCACAGGTGAGGCCAACAGCTGGGTCCAGTTCAGGTCCAAGTGCCACTGGTCAGATGGGTACCTCCAGGAAAAGGTAGCTGTTGTATCCATGTAGCTTGAACAAGAGGCCAGCCTTATGACCATTGGAGTCCACTTTCTTTGTCCTGGGTACAAGAGAGAGCAGGCCCAGTCCTTCAGGGTTCCTCTCAGGTCACAGATAACAGGCCAGTCCTCTTCTGTTCCTCTCCAGGTCCAGAAAGTGTTTATAAGTGGGTGTCTGAAGGTGCCACGTTTATTATTGGCATGAGCTAGTAGGTGGGAATGACTCCTGTGCATACCCTAACCAATGGAGTAAACGTTTTCAGTGTCAACCCTACCCATTTTTGGCCATTTTCGAGATGGCAAAAGTCTTCCACCACACTAAACATGGGCTCTGATGGCTGGGTGTGTGAGGGGAGTGTATTATGGTAATCCTAGCGTCCTTCCATATCTAACACCAATATCCAGCTTACAGCAGCCATTGTACCCACAATAAACCCAGAGACAAAAGTCTGGTAGAACAAAAGCAGTACTTTACAGCAACCAGATAGTGGATACATAGGAATTGTCTTGACACCCTGTTTCACTTCCTCACAAGCGCACCCCCATTGTTCTATGTAAACCCAGCAGACCTGTCAAGCAGGAGTTGACACTTAAGCAGGATTTGACACACTAATGTCAAAAGGGATCCTCACAGCCTCTACCCTTTTGTGGAGCTCAACGGAGTCATCCCTGCCCATTCAGGTTACATTGTCAATCACAGCAACCTGTCATGTAGCTTCAGGGAGCCATTTCATACCTTTTCAAATGCTAATCCCCGGCTAGGAGAAATTGGACAGCAAATACAAATTAGCCCCCAAGATCTGCAGGCAGGGAAAAGGTACCTTTCTAAAAGTAACTTTTCCTTCATGTTTTAAGAAAAATCCAACCTCACCATTTAATTGGCTTTTATTAACTAATAAAAATAGTTGTCTATTTTTCCAGCTCCCATGCCTGAGCTACAGTACTAGAATTTTAATGTTTACCCTAGTTTTCTCCATGGGACATCTAGGCTAGCCACAGTGATAAACAGCTTTTAGGTGCTAGTTACTGTAAGGACATGCTAACATTGCATTTCTACATGTCCTACTTTTAAATACCATGAACCCTGCCTTGTGGGCCACATGGTCTACATAGAGGTGGCTTATTAATATTCAAAAGAGATGTTTTGTTCTGTATTTATTATGCAAGTCAGATTGCAGTTTTTACACTGTTACAGTCAGGCTACGCAGTGCAGGCCTCAAGGCAAGTTTTCGCTACAACTGTAATGGAAGGCACAATAGGTGCCACTAGTGGCATTTTACTGCCAGGCCCTGGGTACACTTTATACCATATACTAGGGACATCTAGGTAAGTTAAATATACCAATTAGGAGTATGTCAATTCAACCATGCTTAAATTGGGTACACCAGCACTCAACTTCTGGTTAGCAGGAGTTAAGTGCACAGAGTGTAAAAGATGTATAAGGCTCAGCAAAAGATGAAAATTCTGTGGTGACCACACAGAAAACATGGATTTTCGACATTTACACAACCTTGTCGTATCACATTTGAAAAGCAATCCTAGGATGGCCTTATATTTAGTGTTTCCAGAATATCAACACCTGGTGGTGCTCATAAACAGTACTTTAAGACCTCCCTACCTTTTGCAAGGAGCCATCCTCTATAATTACCAGTGCAGCCTCTCTTTCGCTTGAAGGAGCCACAGACCCTCGCATTAGCATACATGCAAGGAAGAGGAAATGAGAATGTGGAACGTCTCTAAAAACCTGTTCAGAATCCTTATTCTCTCACACACGAGCACTCACACCTCTCTCAGTGAGAATAAAGAAGAAATAGAAAGAGAAAGGTAGCCCTAATGTCTAATATCATACAGGCATGCAGGTCTATCAGCAGAACACAGGCCCACTAACAAATAGGTAACCTTGTACACAGGAACACAGTCACAGGCACAGACCCAAAGATATGCACAGACCTGAAGGCACCTCTAATCTCAGTCTGTGTCCCACAACACTCCCACTCACCTGTGGCACTGCATGGTCAAGTAGTGCAGATCCAGAAGTGCAAGAGAACTGGTCAAATAAGAAGATTATTTTGGGCCGTTAGTTGCACTGGAGGCTCTGAATGTTCTGTAGTGACAGATTGAAAGTCAACCATAAAAACATTCACTGGAGTTCTGACATTAGCGAGCCGCAGATCAGGTTGCAACTACTAGACTGACTGTCTCTGAACCTGGTGGCACCAGATCTTGGTGCCAGGGTTGCGCAGTGCAGTTTTAATAGTAAAAGGCCACAATCGTCCAGGCACATGGTGAAGGTTTAATTCAGCCTCACTCTGACTGCATGCAGCAAAATCCAGCACCAGGACAGTGTTTCCCATGAACAGCAAAATAAACTTGCATAAAATGTTGGTGTGTATTCTTACACAACCCACAGTATGTTTGAAATGGTTCAAGAAGTACCTTGCTATAGAAAGGGGAAAAGACATGAGACTGGTGGAGATGCTGAAATATGGTACGAATAGTTTTGAATTTCTGGGGCAAAATATCTTGTGTTGAATTTGTTCTCATTGATGGCTTGGAACCTGTATATTTAGGACAGCTATATGCCTATTTCTAAAGTGAGATAAGGATAAAGCAGATGAATTCTGCCTTGGTGAATACTTTGATTCATGGTGCCCATCATTATGATGTTCAATTCAAGTTTCACAGGAAACACCTACATCAGTGCTCATAACCACCCCTATGACTCACTACCCGCAAGATTAGCAATGCTGGGGGTTGGAATTCGGCTAATTCTTCTGAGCCTTAGAATCTTGCCCTTAGAATCTCTGGTAGGACTAGGGCCTGAACAGAGCTCAGACGTTACACATGAAACCTCATGGAGACCCGAGGAAGACAGCGCCACCAGAAGCTGAATTAACATGGCCATCTACACCATGCCCCCTATTTATTTATCCTTAGACACA
Source organism: Calotriton arnoldi (assembly GCA_963921515.1). Lineage (NCBI taxonomy): Eukaryota > Metazoa > Chordata > Amphibia > Caudata > Salamandridae > Calotriton > Calotriton arnoldi. The sequence goes on along the minus strand of CAWUFW010017682.1, from coordinate 226,855 downwards.
CTCTGTCATTAGACCAGAGTAATGAATCAAGTTGTAGATGATCCTAGACTGCAAACTTGACTCAAGGTGAAACCCTCGTGCTGGAAATGCTGAAAGACCTATGTGCTATCACAGCTACTCTTGGTCGCTATAGACAGCCGAGATGCCGGCTGTAATACCAGGAACCAGTCCCAAGAACTCGATCAGAGGCGGGGGCCAGACTGGAGGCCCACACAAAAAAGCAAAATGAAAAACTTCAGCAGCCTGGAACTTTTGGGGATTGCATCAATATTGCACCATAGGAGAATGGTGGGAAATGGTGGAAAGTTTTGAAAACACAGGTAGAGCATCCTGAATAAGAGTGGTCGGTATTCTCATGCAGGCCTATCAGAAGCTTTTGTAGGCCTTGGGTCAATAGTTTAATGTGGCGACTCATTCTAATTCTGTCACAAGGAATGATTGTCAGCTTGTTGGAAGTATACATTTGTTTGTAACTGGAAATTTGAGTGGCAGATTCTCACTGAAGGCTACACGATCAGTGCCAGTACCAAACAGTGAAGCTAAGTTTTTCAAGCAAAGCCCCACACTAATCAATCAGGGCCCTTCTTCCAATGACTCCCCAGCTTCAGGGCCAAAACACATATGCGGACAAGACTATTTAACCTTTAATTTAAAGAATTGTATAAGAACACATTTTTTGTAGCACTCTATGCTGCTCCTCTCCAATTTCAAAGCACTGTAAAGAACAGTTGTGACTATTAACAAATTTATAAACTTTGGAAAGATGGAAGGCTGAGTTTGCCCTGCCGTCATGCAAATTTGTAAGCTGCAGATCACTGTGCATGTCAGAAGGTAGCATGACTCTCTGACCATTCTCTCTGCCATCATGTTTATTATCAATATACAAAAACTCTCATTTCTACTATCAGGACATAAAAGCTCCGCCAGAAATTTCTTCTCATATGCAGTACTAAAACCAATGGCAACACATAATGTAATTACCACAAGTTATTGGTGCATTAAATTCCAGTTAGCCAAAGCAGAAACACAAACTCACACATGCACACTTGCAAACACAGACATATGCGCTTGCAAACACAGACATACACACTCCCCAGACCAGGTACACAGACATAGAATTTCCTGCTTGCTCTGCCCCACATCCCCCCAGCAGTCTGTCCCTCTCTCACACACCATTTCACCAGGGGAGAGGGTGGTGTTAGAGGACTATAGGCTGAAACTGGCTTAGATTCTACTGCAGTGATAATCAAAGTACGGCCTGGGGGCCGTCTGCGGCCCTCCTGGCCTTCAGTTGCGGCCCCCGGGTTAACAGCAGCACAGGGATGCTGTTTACTTCAAAGAGCACTAACATTCAGAAAGATGTTAAATAAGTGGGGAAGATTTTATTTTCAAGCTAACTGAAGTAAAGGAATCTACCAAAGTATCCTGCAACATTTAACCACCCACAAAACCCCACGCCCATCCTGCTAGCATCAATGCAGCCCTCGGGTTCACCACAGAACCATACTTTGCGGCCCCTCACAAAATTTTTGTGAGTATCTGTGCTCTACTGGCTTTGAAGCTGAGAGTGTGTGTAGGGCTAGAAAACACAAAAGAAGGGGTGAGGGTACGGACTCACCTACTCTGATCCCCCATCCATACTTAATCCACCAAAAAGAGTAGGGAGTAAAACAATGATTATCTGTGATGGCACCTGCTGTGTATGCTAATACTGCCCTCACTCACACAGATGTGTGACATGCTTCATCATAGGGCTGCTTACAATACACCCCGGCGTAGCCACGCACGGGGTGGAGCAATAGGGTGGGGGAAGACAATACAACACAAAAAGAGAGACAATTTATGTCACAGTAGCTGGGAACGACGGTATTGAAAGTGCAGTGATAAGTGAGTTAAAACTAGCTCGGAAGTGTCGCAGTGACTAAGACTTTTATTCCTGGACCCTCCGGCCAGAGTTAAAAACGTGAAGGATGGTGGTGCGTGGGAGATGCTATGTGCTCCTAACACCCCAACTTTACTGCCAGGTGGTCAACATGTTTCGGCCGTGTTTGTGTGCCCCACGTGTAGGGTCACGCCGGCCTTCCTCAGGACTCTACCTGTCCCAGTGTATCGATACTCACACCTCCTGTTGAGATACGAGAGTATCATAAAAGCCAGGTCATCCGTGTAGAGGTATTTCCTCTAGTAAGTAGTAGGATTACGAGTCTACCCCTATTTCAAGTTAGAACTGGCGGCGGGCAAGGAGAGACCCCCTCTAGTTACACTTACTCCAAGGGTGGTGCTCCTCTGAAGCTGCTCGCCTTCATCCGCCGTGTAGTCACCCATGTGTAGGGTAGCAACACAAATAGTGCACTCTGGATGCAGCAATGCTAGCACGCCCCATTATAAACCGGGGCCTGGATGAGAGTATGCCATGTTAGCAGGTCTCTGGTGATAGGAGCCAACCTACAGGTTTGTGATTGTAAGCCAATAGAAAAGGTACATGCCTGCGCTCTAGATTTTCAATTTTCCTTTTAGTGTCCCTATGTGAACAAACAGGACTGGATGCGTGTCTCAAACCTGACACAAAAGTTGAGATCTCTCTATTGGGATACATAGGTTTTAATATAAATCCTTATGTGCAACTGCTTAGAACTAACTTTTTATTGTTACACATAAATGAGTGTCACAGCCTCAAAGAATAAAATAAACTTTAATCTGTCACAGGGCAACTTCAGCAGTCTCAATATGATGTCGTTTTTTTTTATGACAAGTGTGAGCAGATAATGTATTCACTCTTGTACTGAATTTTGGTTCTTATATAGTTTCAATATTTGTAACAGAAAACTACATGCCCTTGAATGGTCAAAATGTCACACACCAGGCATAGAAATGTACAGCCGGGGCTTACTAAAAAGTAGAAATGTCACAAAACCACAAACATAAAGCATGACAGGTATGGACCCAAGGTCGCCAGGCTCACCTGCTGTTCACCAGCTGTAAAATGTAAATGTAAATCCAGTACTTGTATAGCGCACGAATCACCCCCGAAGGGGTATCTCGGCGCTGGGGGCCGTTGGGAAGATTAAGCGAGCTATTGCCCAGAGTCGCATGGTGCTGGGCAGACCCCTGCCGCCGGAGCCAGGGATCGAACTGTGATCCCCAGCGTCCATCGTCAGTCGCTCTGGCCGCGGCGCCACACCTCTCACCAGCTGTACATTGGCCATTCAAAGTACCAGCAGTCTGCCGTGCTTTGGGGAAGAGCCAGGCATACCAGGCAATGGAGCACTCCCTGCTTTGTTGTGATTCATATATTGCACTAATTGCAGACGTTCTTGGTTGTCCTGCTTACATGCTGGAAATGCACGTGTGTGTCAGTGTTTCCTTCCTGATCCAGCCAACTGAAATTGCTCGATTGAAACATTTTAGCAGTGATGCCTTCTCTGGCCTCGTTATGCACCTGCTAACTTTCAAAGCCAATTTATTTCCCAGAGCCAGGCAGGAAGGAGGACCCTGACCTATCTGTGACCCCACCCGGGCTGTGGTCGACAGATAGCCCCCACCCTGCTCCAGGGGCGGCTCCTCCATTAGGGCGGAGGAGCGCCGCCTCACTCCTTTCTCGCAGTGTGAGAAGCAGAAACATAAAATGGTATTTTTAATACCATTTTATGTTTCTGCTTTATCGCGCTGCGAGAAAGCAGAAGACAGGGGTATGCCTGGTTGGGGGCGGGCGGGAGGGTATGCCTGGTTGGGGGCGGGCCGGGGAGGAGTGGCTTGCACCACTCTAAGTACCCTAACTGTTTGGTCGGCCCTGGGGCCGACCAAAGCAGTCATGCACACTCTCTCTATGTAGGCTGCATGCAGCCTACATAGAGAAAATGGCTTCCCTACAGGTGCCCAGCTGGGCGCTGTCCGGGACTCTGCACCAATCACAACGCTGCCATTGCAGCGTTGTGATTGGCTTGCAGGAGGGGAGGGAGCATGCCTGTTCCTGTTCCTGTTTCTGACCTTCAGCGGAACGCGGGACCCGGCCGAGGAGCAGAGGCAGCGCGGGACCCGGTCAGGTAGGTTTTCTTCTTTTATTTTAATCCCCCCCCCGCGGTAACCCCCGTGCGAACCCCCGCGTGAACCGCCCCCCCCGTACCCCACACCCGCGAGTATTGCGAGCCGCGACTGCCCTGCTCACTCACTACCACATTCAAATAGGAGCAATGCTGAAGCCTCTGAGAACACCGAACCAGGCTCTGGGCTAACACTCACAGAAAAAAATTAAACTGATTTAAGAGAAAGAGAGAAAGAAAAGCTCAACAAACCTGAAAAGTTAAACTGATTTAAGAGAAAGAAAAGCTCAACAAACCTGAGCCTAGTATTTTAGGGGGGCCGGACATAAATATAGCCTGGCCGGGCCCCGCTGGGCCCCCCCGTGGCTACGGCTTCCCTCTTCCACCCTTCACACACCCCTCACCGCTACCCTTATTGCGGACTGGTTTAGTTGCAAACATTTATCACCTTCTCAGAACAGGTAGCAAATGTGTGTGTTAAACCCCACGGAATTGGAAATTCCTTGCAGAATTCCACAGGATAAATCATGGTGCAAGTTATTCCCCGTTTTAACTCTTAATTGGCGGAAATATGTGTGGAACTACCACGCTGTAACAGACTTTTTATACATATTTCCTCCTCACTCACCTTTGTATGAAAACGATCTACTTTGTTTCAATACATAATAGCACTGATAGAAACACATTTAATGAAAAATCAAGCATTAAGATGCTAATGAAATTTGCAACCCAATGGTATAGAATTCTGACAGTGCTGGAGAAGGGGAATAAAGATCAAGGTCCATGCTGTGCATACAAAAATGAAATGAAACAATTATTCTACGTGGGATTATAGCCTTGTAAATTGGTATGCATTTTCGATTTTTGCATAGCATCAAAACGACTCAAACAAGTATGGAATAGGCACTTGACCCTCGAGAAAAGACAGCAGGCTTTAGTCTACGTGCTGCCTGTTTTCTGAGGATAGCACCAACTTTAATGCCGCTAAATGTAATGAGCACAAAAGGATAATTAGAAATGTCTTACAATAATCATTCTTAAGCTCTGCATGAGGTTAGATTAATTAATACAAGCAATGATTAAGAAATGTTGCAGAATGAATAAAGTCCAAGGAGACGGTTTAAAACACATTTTTTACACCAACTACAAGACCACAAAAATAGGACAATGCTAAGGAGGGGAACTTTTATGGCATGTGCAGCCCCATTTCTATTTCAATTGTCTTATTTCTCTCCCCTGTTCGATATGTCTAATTGTCACTAAATTACTAGCAATTTGAAGGACGCTCCACAGAGGGGCTGAACTGCTTGCAAGACAAAACACAGGAACATAATTATAAAATGAACCTTATTAGAAATACACCTTAAGAATGCAGAACGTTATTATCTTTCAAGTATGCAATTGTTTGATCCTTAGAGACCTTCAGATTTTTTTTTTTAAATAGCCACTGAACTTCCGGGGGTCCAAAATGGCGGTACAAGTATTGCAGAGTCTGAGGGGTTCAATTCTGCTTTGACTTCCTCTATGGAATTCTGACCCTTGTAACGGGATAGCCCAATGGAAGAAAAGAGAAAAGCATCTACAGATATTGCCTCATCCTTCCTCAACCTGCCCCATGCTCCTGTCGGACTCTTTGGCTAGGACCTACTGTTTCGCTGGCCTTACAGATTGATTTCCTGTTGACTTTCTTGACTCACCTCTCATGAGGAGTGCTGGTAAGCGTGGCAGCCCTTGGAAAAACAAGTCTGAGCCACCAAGAGCGCCAGAGTATCAAGCATTGAGCCTTTGTTGGTGGCAAAGCTGGAGGAACTCCCCCACCCCCAAACACCATGGGGCCGATTCACAAAGGTAAACTGAGACGAAAATGCAACTTTACAACTTTCGGTATTCACAAAGGGCATTTATGAGTAATAAAGTTAGACTTTTGGCTCAGTTAAACTTACGTTCTGGTCTTAGGTTTAACTGAGACCAGAAGTCTCACTTTACTGCTCGTAAATGCCCTTGGTGCATACCGAAAGTCGTAAAGTTAGACTTTCGTCTCAGTTTATCTTTGTAAATCGGGCCCAACGACTCATGGCCGGGGCTGCTTTGTTTGCAGCTTCTGGTGCTCCGGCTTCTCCTCCTTTATCTCCTGTGGAGTCGGCAGCCGTAGTGCACTACTCGTTAGTGACAGGCTTTGGAGGACTTTTTTCTGGGTCGCAGTCTTTGCTCTTAGGAATTGAATACTGTCAAATCTCTAATGAAACAGAAATAGAGTGACAGAATTAGAAAAACTGTCTGTCAGCTCTTGAATAAGGATTTGCACACACAGCTATCACATCTGCCGGCATCAACACGAAGGTGCTTTTGCCTGATTTAGTTACCTCTTCTTAAAAACGATTAAAGCACGCTTGCTCCTCTTTTAAATCTGATCTAGTAATTGGCTGGAACCCTGACTCCGTGGGGATGGACTGGGATGAATTTGACTGAAGCTCAACTAGATGGGAATACTGAAGAAGGGTCACTAATAAAAGATTGAGACTTTATGAATGCAAGACTTTCTGAAGCTGGAGAGGCTTGGTAAACTCTGGCTCAGCTTTGTCACAGAACATAACACTCAAAATTGATTGATTAAAAAAATATGTTTAATCCCTCTAACTCAGCGCTACCTGAAAATGTCATAGTATTTAATGGGCTGGACCTGCATGGACCGACACCGGAGGGGTATAAACCACAGTGGTGCAATCTGGTGTTTCTCGACCTGTAAGTTCGGAGGAGATCCCTCTTTATAACTTGGCTCCTACGCTTAGGGGGAGCTCTTACTTAGAACATATAGAAATAATAGAATCAGCCAAATTATTTTTTAATTAGCTGACACCTCAGAACACAGAAAGGACATGGAAGCAGAGTCTGAAGAGGAAGACACAGATTTGGGGAACACAGTTATTATACAGCAGCTGCCACCACTTGCTGGGGAGACTTGCAAAACAAACTAATCCCTTAAAGTCTACCATTTCTGAGTTGGATTTGGTTCTCAGACTGATAAGGATCAACTTCTATGGGCTTATACCACTTACGAGCTCACACCCTGCAGGTTAAATAGCTGCAATCATGACACGGTATAACAATGTCAGATAGCAGGTGGAAAGGATGTAGGAGCAGCATCACAACTGATGTGCACTTCTTTATAGGAGCTGTTCTTTTTGGAAAGAGTACAGAAAGGATCGGGCTTCTTTATTTAAAGATAGCCCACTTGTAAACCCAAGCAGCTCTATGTAATGTCTCTAAACTAATGACTATTCTCAGCACACATATCCAATGAGTAGAAGATTATAACAGGAAGCTAGAAGATGCCTATGGGCCTTATTATGAGTTTGGCGGTGCGGAACCGCCCCACTCCTGCACCGCCAAACCCATATATAAACAGCCCACCAGATCAGGAGTTTTCTCCTGTCTGGTGGGCGGTTCTTTGGCGTTTCCAGGGTGATGCCTATGAAATAGGCACCGCAATGGGAACGTCAAAGGCAGTACCTGCACAGCATGTGGGCACTTCATCCCAGTCCATCCCCACATGGCGTGAGGCCCAAGAGGCCCTGTAGGACCTCCTTTGTTTCCTCACCTCCACACTTTTCTTGATGGTCGCACCACCATGAAAACTGTGGCGGTTAGGAAACTTGTATTATGCTTCGGCCCCGCCAAGCATATTGCGGCCTCAATACCACCGCACCACCGCCAGGAATCACTGATCCCTGGTGGTTGCCTTGGTCCCAGAGTGGCTCGACTGCCCTGGTCGTAATGGTGCACTCAGAAGACCGCCACCACTGTGCCCCCGCAAGTCTGTTGGTGGTAGATTGCCAGACTTGTAATAAAGCCCTATAATAAAATTTAACATTACGTAACTGAGCAGGAAAAGAAGACCTGAATTCCCGGTAGCAAATTGGAAGATTTGGATAATCACATGTGTCGTAACAATCTCTGGGTGCTGGGGGCACCGGAAGGGGCCAAAGGAGTTGATCCACATCAATTAATTTTTCTGCTGTTTCAGAAGTCCTTTCCAGAGCTAAATGACTGAGATATAATTTGCCAAATACAGAATGTGCTTTGCTTCCCCTTCTAAAAGCCAAAGTCCATTTAGGGCAAAACTTCCCCAAGTGCTTTTCTTATTTATAGTGGTGATCTTATTTTTCCTCAATTAGTCTATCAGGATGTACAACCCACAAACCTATAAACACAGGGAAATATGAATTTTTTCTCAGATGCGATTTCTGCCATTCTACCGTAGAATGCCAATGGAGGATACTGAAAATGACTCACCCTCTTCAAATTATGGGGGCTAAGGTCTTCTTCCAAAAACCACCCAACATGAAAATTATATACGATTCTCAAACCTATGTTTGTAGCATGGAATTGAAAGTCAAATCGCTAATAGAGAAATGGTCAATGAGAGTCAATGAGATGATTCGTCAATGGTCAATCAGAGTGATATTTAAAAGGAGAGGTGAGAGAGTATAATGAATAGGGGGCTTTTTCCTTCACAGGATTCTCTAAAGTTGTCTGATAGAATATTGATGACAAAAATATCATGTGGACAGAATATCATGTAAAAAATATTGGGGACCAAAATATCGAGAAGGTAAGCGCAAATAGTTAAGTATAGATTTAGTATTCTTAACTTCACATCTGCGTACCTTGAAGATATATACATTGTCAATGTACATACATGTGGAGTTATATATAGTAAAACTTTGCTTACCTATAGAAATGTACCTTCGCAATAATTTTTGTCCTCAATATTCCTGACACAATATTTTGTCCACACACTATTCTTGACTCAATATTTTGTCTAAAGTGTAGGCATAGAGAGTGTTCTTCAATAGCTATAAATGAATTTATCTTATTTTTTCTTTTCATAGGATGGGCGCAGGGCAACATTCCCCCAATTCCAAAGGGGAATTAATCTAGGGAGCTCACTCTGCCCCCAACAGGGACACCTTCAGGTTGTAGGAAGGGATACTGGAGGGCAACCTTATTACAGGATATGCGGAAATAGGGATGGGTGGTAAGAGGATAGACCTGCAGAAAATTGTCAACATGATCAGCATTTGAAATCAGCAGCAAAATGTGTCTTTTTCTGGACTTCAGATGTTATGCTGATTCAACAGGGAAGAAATGGTGATTTAAGCTGAAAGAGACATAAAAAAGGATGATAGTTGTGGTATTTCTTCCCTAAGATCATGGGGCATATTATCAAGAACGGCGTTAAAAATTATCGCCGGTTTAGCGGCAGAAAACTGCAGCTAAAGCGGCGATAATGGGCTTGATAATATGCCCTTGAGAATTCCAATAGAAGTCCATGTTCTGGTGTGAACATGGGCTTCTATTGGAATTCTCCAGGGCATATTATCAAGCCCATTATCACCGCTTTAGCGGCAGTTTTCTGCCGCTAAACCGGCGATAATTTTAACGCCGTTCTTGATAATATGCCCCTATGTGTTTTCAGGAGCCACATTATACAAGAATTGAATTGAATAAATTAGCTTGATTGGATTTTACAGTTATTGGAATCTCAACACAAGAAGTTCCAATTAGAGAAGTGCTCTGTGGTTGCAAATTAAATATAGGCCGGGGCGAAATTTAAATTACGCTAGTGTAGTTCAAGTAATTTCAGGAATTTGATGTTATGCTTGTAACACAAAATTCCAGTTATTATGCAATTACACCACTTTGCGTAATTACATGCCATACACAGTCAAAATTTACATCTAACACAGTGTTCCCTATAAAACTGGACCGTGAAAGCACTTGAACAATAGAGCACAAGCAGTTGTTGGTCGTCGTAGTTTTGTTTAAATGCGCCCTTGTGCAAAACATGGATGTGAGGATGCATTTTGAGCAAAAATGTAGCTCTAATGACAAATTGCATTAGACGTAATTGTGTGTAATTTCAAGTAATTCTGCCAAATTTATTATGTGAAAGAAAATTGCCAAAATTCTCACATCACTAGTTCAAACATGATAATCAGGGTAGATGGGTTATAGCTAGACTGATAAAACAACATGCTTTCTTACGTCTAACGTCTATTTGCTAAACAATGATGATCCCTCATTATCTTAACAACTTTTACTTCTCTCTTTCTTGGAGAAGCCTTTTGTCATATATGGAGATCCCATTCTAACAATTCAGCCCAGCAAAAATTCACCCAATCCTTATAATTCTTCCAGAATGTGACTCTCCTGCACTGCACTTCCACATATTATGAATCCTTTTGGGATGGTTGACTCCTGGTGTCACCTCAATCCAAACAAATCAGTGTTCACATTTTATTCATCACCATACCATTTTTATTCCAGAATCGATGTCTTTGTGTCTACACAGAATCTTACTACATTGGCCTCTGTTACTATACATCCTTGAGTTATATTAGACCAAATTCCATTGGTGCTAACAATACCTTGAAATCCCCTTAACATCTCTGAAATAGTAAGCAAATGGTCATATGATAGGAAACTTTAGCTAGATTAAGAGTATTGTTAGTGCATCTTGTGGATTTTGCCTAACATTTGGCTCACCAGTTTTAACCATATCCACATTAATAATATTTGAGACTGCTTCAAAGCAGTTGATTGAGGAGTTACATTATATTTTACTTTCTCTAGGGACAGAGATAATAAAATTGAGCTCGAACAATTAAGGGCAATACTTCCAAATTTAGAAATAAAATATGCACTTGCAATATAGAATTACTTATCAGTGACAGTGCAGGAAGACCTATTCAGTAAACTTATTAAAAACTTATTATGATTAAGACTCTTCTCAAGAATGTGTTATGTTTTGAAAATAGTGAAAGTATGGGTGAAATTCTGGCCATTAATGTTAAGGAACAGATTGCAAAAAATACCATTGAAGCTATTATAGATTCCAGTGGTCAAGAAATCTACAATTAAAATGTTATTACAGCTACATTGTGGGATTTACATTTTGGGATTACTATTTTATCATGATGATATGCCAACTGACACAGTTCAAATATCATTATACGTAGCTAACATCAATTTCTTGAAACTAAGAGATATTAAACAGCAGATACTGAAAACACCTGTGACTAAGTATGAAGTTGAAAAAGCAAACAGCAATCTACCTGATGGTAAGACTATGCAATTCTTAGCAACATTATTTAATTCATTTGATCAGATCCATGAACCTTATCACTCTTGTCAAGAAAAGAAATCCATATCACAATATTTTTAAAGACGGATAAGGATGCAAAATTGTGTGGTCATTCGGGCCAATTTCTCTTACAAATGGTGATTGTAATATCTTCACAAAAATACTGCCCAATAGAATCTCACCTTGGATAGAAGGATGGGTTGATCCCATGCAGACTGGATGTTTTCCATCTTGAAATATAACTAGGCACATGAATATTGCTATAACAATGCTCGATATCGCCACTGTCATGGGGGGGGGGCGCAACTGCAATGATCATGAAAAGGCCTTTGATAAGGTTTTGCGGTCTTATCTGTGGCAAGTCTTACATTGCTTTTGCTTTGGACCAGTGTTCATTCATAGGATTAAATCACTTTATGAAAGTTTGATGGTTCAGGTGAAATGCATGGGAACTTTTTCAACAAGCTTTCTTATTTGCAGGGGTACGTAGTAGAGTTCTACTCTACCCCTCATCTAGTTACCTTATATATCTCAAACCACACTTGAAATATTTGAAAATAAATACAGATATTCCATCATTATTAGACCTGGCATCATTGGCGTGGGTTTCCCCTGTTTTTATTTGGCTTTGCCTCCTGTGTTTTTGCTGTGTGTTGGACTCCGTTTTGCTGTTCTAGATGCTTTGGGCACTTTGTCACTGCTGTTCAGTGCCAAAGTGCAAGTGCTCCCTTTGTAAATTTTTGCTCTGGATTGGTGTTTCCATGATTGGCTGATTTGATTTACTAGTCAGTCCTTAGTACAGTGCACTGTGTGTGCCCAGGGCCTGTAAATAAAATGCTGCTAGTGGGCTGCAGCACTGATTGTGCCACCCACATAAGCAGCCTGTAAATTTAACTCTGACCTGCCATTGCATAGCCTGTGTGCAGTCTAGTACTGACAATGTCGACTTGGCAAGTGCACCCACTTGCCAGGCCCTAACCTTCCCTTTTCTTACATGTTAGTCACCCCTACGGTAGGCCCAAGGTACCCCTGTGGGCAGAGTGTAGTTTATGTGAAAGGTAGGACATTCCCTGGTGTTTGTGGCATGTCCTGATAGTGAATTTCTGCCAATTTCGTTTTTCACTATTGCAAGGCTACCTGTTCCTTTAGGATAGAATGGGGAGTTTGTTTATTACATCTTATAAACATAACTACCCCTGGGAACAAGGTAGGAAAATAAAGTTTAGTATGCCTGAACTCAGAATGTTAAAATGCATCTTTTAGTGAGGGTGATTTTTACATTCTGTGTTTGAAAATACCACTTTTAGAAAGTAGGTATTTTCTTGCTTAGCCATCCAGTGTGCCTCTGCTAGGTTTGTGTATTGCATTTCTGGATTTTGGATGACGGGGGCTGGGGAAGAGCAGTGGCTCCAGAGAGCCTGATGAGTCAGGGCTGAGCGGAATAGACCTGGGCTGCATTTAGAGTAGGGGGAGGAGATTTCCTTACACCTGAATGAGCCTGGTCTGCCTTCCACAATGCTGTCTCCACCTCCTGCCAGGAAGCTGCACCAGAGAGGACAGAACTGGTTTTGACTGGCCACAAGGCTTCTCTGCCACCAGAGAACAAAGGACTTTGTAGTATAAATATTGGGGCCCAGACCCCAGAACTTTAGATCATTTCTGGGAATCATGAGGAACCTTTGCCAAGGAGAAGAGCCGGAGAAGCTGTGGAGGGATACTGCCCCTATGCTATTTGCTGTCTGGGGTTGGCCTGCAGTGGCTACTTGCTGCCAAGGAAAGGAGAAAAGGATTTTGCTGTTTTCTGTGTCCCCTGCTTGAAAGAAGATCTCCAAGGGCTTGAATTGAGCTTGCCCCCTGTTCTGAATCTCAGGGACACAAAGACTTCACTCCCAGCTCCCCTAAACTTCCTTGCTGGGAGTTCTGACCTGCAAAGAGGTGCCTGCTGTTGTTTTGGACCTCTAGAGACTGTTTTCCGCTGGGAGCTGGAAAAGTAATGCAACTTCGAGAAGCGAGACGCATCTGCACCTGTTTCTGACGCATCGCCAAAGAAATCGTCGCAGCGCCTGCCCGCGGCTCGAGAAATCGCCGCACGCCGCATTGAGTGCACCGATCTCCGAAGTCCGAGATCACCAAACTGATTTCGATGCAAGGTCTGCTGTGCGGCTGCAAGAGTTCACGCATCGCTCCAGATCGTCGCATCGTGGCGCCAAGTTTGTCGCATCATTGGGGGAACACAGTAAGAAACCGACGCATCACCTCCCCACGCAGTAACAAACCGATGCATCACCTCCTCTTCGGTAAGGAACCGACGCATCACCTCCCCTGCGCTGCAGTAAGGAACGGACGCATCACCTCCCCCAGAGTAAGGAACCAACGCATCACCATTCCTGTGTGTAAGGAACCGATGCATCACCTTCCCTGCGGCCCGTTTTGTTTGTTTGTGTGACGCATCCAAGGTACTTTGTGAGAAAAGTGTTGCATCTGCAATTTGCTTTGAACTGAACTATTTCTACCATCAAGAAGTCATCTTTTTATTACTATATTGTAGATTTTTGTCGTTTGGTCTTGTTTTGGTTTAGATAAAGAGTACGTATTTTTCTAAACTGGTGTGGTGTCCATTTGTAGTGTTTTCACTGTATTACTGTATGTGTTCACAAATGCTTTACACACTGCCTCTGAGATAAGCCCGTCTGCTCGTGCCAAGCTACCAAGGGGGTGAGCAAGGGTTATTTTAGAAGTGTACCCCCCTTACCCTGACTGGGAAGAAGGGTCCCTACTGGGACAAAGGTACCTACCTCTGCCAACTAGAGACCCCCATTTCTAACAATCATTTAGAGGCATCGGGGCGTCCGAGCCCTAGTCTCAAGAAGGGCCACTGTAAAAGACAAGCAGAAGGGATCACAGGTGCGATTAAACAGAGAACAGCCAGGTCTTCAGGGCCTTTCTGAAAGCCCAGTGGTTCTGAATGATCCTGATAGACAGGGGAAGTGCGTTCCAGAGAGCAGGTGCTTTGGCGCGAAAAGTGCGGCCTCCTGCTCTTACTCTTCTGACACTTGGGACACATGCCAAATTGAGGTTGGCTGAGTGCAAAATCCGCAAGGGCAGGTAAGAGCGAAGCAGATTGGACAAAATGGGAGGCCCCTGAGGGGCTAGGAATTTATGTGCAGTGCACAGGACTTTGAAATGGACCCACTTATCCACAGTGAGCCAATGCAGCCTATGGATAAAGCTAGAGACCGATCGAGCAAAACTTTGGGAGGTAGAATAGCAATCTTGCTGCAGCATTTTGGGCCAGCTTTGGTCTTCTGGTCACCGTCTTATTATATCCTAAATACAGGATATTACACATGCTTTTAACTACATTGATGATATGTTAGTGTTTGGGGCCACATGGAAGGAGCATAACAAATCTCTTACACAAGTATGCCGTCTGCTTGCTGATGCAGATCTCACGTTAAATGCAGAAAAGTGTGAGTTTCACAAAACCAAACTCAAATTCTTTGCCCATATTTTCTCCGAAGGGAGAATGACTCCTGACCCTGACAAAGTATGAGCACTGTCGTCCACTTGTCTCTCACAAGATGTAACCATGCTGTGATCCTTCTGAGGCATGGCCAGCTATTGCTCCATATACATTAATGACTTTGCCATGGTGAGTGCCCCATTGAGAGATCTGACAAAGAAGAATGTTCCCTTTCAGTGGTCCTCTGAATGTGACCGAGGTTTCAAGTAAATCAAGCATACAATTAAAATGCAACTGAAATTGCTTATTTGATCCAAAGCTGCATACTGCGTTCATAGTAGACACAAGCCCAGTGGGGTTGGGCGCGATCCTTCCTCAACACAATGGACATGTAAATGCTCAGAGACACGTTGTGGCCTATACTAGCAGAAGTCTGTCTCAGACTGAATGTGCCTATTCTCAGCCAGAAAAAAAGTGCCTGGCTGTAGTATGAGCTTGTGAACAGTTTCTATATGGAAACCTTTTCCTCTTGTCACTGACCACCATGCATTGCTCACCATTTTCAGAAATCCACAAACCAAGATGCCCCCTCACATCAAGAGGTGGGGGTTGTGATTGCAAGAGTATGATTACACTATTGTGCGTAAGTCGGAGAAGGATCAACACCCTGCAGATTACTTCTCACAAGTGCTGTTACAACGTCACAGTGCAACATTTAAAGCAGCTGTGTTATGTCCCTTATAGAGGCCCTAATGTAGACCCATTCATACATGCCCTAAAATGGACATATTCATATTTGCCCTAATACGGTCATATTCGTACTTGCCCTATTATGGTCAAAGCCGCATATGCCCTATTACGGTCATAACTGTACATGTCCTATTATAGTCATGATTCCTTATATAGGCATGATCTTTCACCTACATTGGTCCTCGCTAGTACACAACGAGCTCTGAGGGCTGAACGTTATCTAGTCTGTGGTTTTGAATACAGCAGGGTTTTTCCCAAACACAGGCCCACACTGTACTCATCAATTATGCATGGCTCTCTAGGACTACACCACCTGCATAATATGTATGTACAAAGTTCACCCCTGACATCTTCCTCACGTCTAACAAGGGCCAATACAAACCATACGAAGCAACTAGAGTCTTCAGGGTATAAATACACCACATCTTACCCCGGTAAGACAGAGGGAACCGAGACTTCCATGCTGACACACTGACCAGAGACGCTGAGGCTCCTGCATGCAGTTGCTCTAGCTGACAGTGGTCTAACACAGCCCTTGCGGGGTGTCCAACTCGAAACCAGGCTGGGGTCCCACACTCTCACTATTCAGGTATGGGGGTTCAACTAAATCCTAGCAGGATTCTTGGCTCTTAGGCTTTTAGACCTACACATATGCTAGGTACACTCAGGTACATCTAGTTAGGCATCGTAGGAGTACGCGCACTTTTCATAATGCTTTTTATATTCATGTATGTATTCATGATTATTGCAATATGGTAGAACTGTTCTATCCCTTTGCTTTTATCGTACTGTTGATAATATATCTCTGCTATTGTCTGCTGGTTGCTGCAGCACATATATTTTACACTAGAATAACAACTGTTCAATAAATTCTTATTGAAACGCCCAGACTGTTTATTCTGTGTAACTCTCTGAGACAAACCGAATAAGTAAGCACGGGTGACTGAGCGAAAAGTAGTATATTGTTTCCACGATTCTGAGGAATTAGGGTTGTCATGGTCTAAGGTTGCCATAAACTAATCTCTCCCCAATAAGAGGAGATTCTAGTGGCACTGTGAGCTAGCTAATGCAAATCCGGCTAACATACGCGGTGGGGGTGCACAGAGCCAGTCAGTCACCAGGCCCACAGTTTATGTAAACAAACGCGCAGGTCCTGCATGGGTACTATAGGAACTACACGACAGCTGAAGAGTATATCAATTTCATAGTAAAGTCTAGTACCCCGGCAGCTATATCCATTGAGCAGATAAAAGCTGCTACCAACACAGACAGAGACATGCTCACCCTCAAGGATATCATTGCAGTGCAAACATGGAGAAAACATACTCGACCTCTCACCAATGACGTTGAATATAAAAAATTCAAAAATGTGCAGAAAGAACTTTCTGTCACTCAGGAACGTACTGAATTAAGAGGTTTCAAGGATTGTAATATCTGAGAGATTGAGGCAACAAGTCATTGAACTGGCACACAAAGGACATCATGGCGTTGTAGCCAACAACAGAGCTCTCAGAGACCAAGTGTGGGTTCCTCACCTTGATGAACGAGTCAAGAAGGAACTGAAAGCATGTCTTCTGTGTAACTACTTATCTCACAAGACAACACAGCATCCACTAAACATGTCTGACCTTCCTAAACAAGAGTGGGACAAAATTGCAGTTGATTTCTTTGGACCCTTAAACAATGAACACCATCTCATGGTAGTCATTGATGAGTACTCGTAGTTTCCTGTAGTGGAAGATTTATTAGCGACCACCCATGGCAATGTCATCGAAAGGCTGGATGACACTTTAGCAGCGTGGGGTGTTCCTTTCATTCTTAAATCTGACAATGGTCCACCTTCAATAGCAGAGAGTTTAATGATTTTCTTAGTTGCCTGAATGTCAAGCATCAGAAAAGCACACCTCTCTGGCCACAGGCGAATGGCGTTGTTTAACGATTTATGGGCACCCTGAAGAAAGTGGTTCAGCGTGCTGCGCTAGAAGGAATTGATCTCAAGCAAGCACTACATCCAGCCCTTCTTGCATATTGGTCAACTCTTCATTCTACAACAGGTGAAAGGCTCACTGTGCTATTTGGGAGAGCCATTGGGACAAAGCTACCACAATGGACCACGAGCCGAGTGATAGACACTGATGAGATTTGTGTCACAGATACTTCTTACAAAAGCAAAATTAAGACTTATGCAGATAGACACAGATGCACTCGGGACATGGTTTTTGAGAAAGGAGACCGAGACCTAGTCAAACAAAAATGGAAGTGCAAGACTGATGCTCCATTTTATGCTGACCCATTGAGAGTCGTGACAAGTAAAGGACATATGGTGTCTGCTCAACATCTCGTAAAAAAGTCCATTACGAGAGACTCGTCACATTTCAAGCATCTGCCTCGATGTTCATTGGTGCCAGCCCTTACAAGTGAGACAAGTCCACCTGAGTGCCCAAGCCAAGCATCTGAGTCTACATCTACAATGCCAGATGCCTAATGTATATATGTTGTTTGTATTTTTTTTCCTGAAAGGCGGAGATGTAGTGTTGTGTGATCATGTGCAGTAGGACCCTTGTGGTCCTAGGTGAACTCCTTACAAAGTTGCGTAATAAGTTGGGAGGTAACTGGGTGTGGTTAATGACGTTTATGATGCAGTGCATTCAGTTAATGGTTGCATGCTGAACAATAAATACGTGTGTTACAGAGCTCCATGAGTGGCATGGTCACTTGCATGCTCCAGGGCGACACTGGCAAATTGACTGGACCCTGCCAGTGCCTGGATACCCTTATGGGTGAAAAGAAGCACTCTACAAATCTACTGATTGATTGAATGATTGATTGACTCCTTTTGACCAAGGGGCTATTTACTGAAAAGTCTAATCTGCCTTAGGTATTGTTAGGCAGAGCAAGCTTAACACTAGTGCAGTAAGTGGCCTTTATGGCTGCAAGTCTCGCCAGCAGAGGGAGTATTTTGCAATCACCTGGACTAGGGAAACACAAAAATATTTAAATGGAAGGGAGCAAAGGGAATACTCCTCATGCACATCTCAGGGTAGCTTCTCCCTCTCTCAATGGACACATTCCTTAGCTGATGAGTCCACATCTGTCTCATAGGAACCTTTAAATCCATGATAACATTGTACCTGCTTGTCCTGTCTCATTCTCCTGAAGAACAAGGAATATAAAGCTCACTGCTGTGTATCCAATGATCCCAGTAGGTAGGACTTCATGTCATTTTCCAGTCAAAGGCTACCTAACATGAAGGTAAATGCTCCTCCTCAACTGTAGATTTCTTGAGTAAATAGGTGATCTCTTTATGATATTTTGGCCAATAAAGGCCTAACATGGCTGGGCGTGCCTCCTTATATCAAAATCTTTACATTTTGGCATGACTGCTCTTTAGCGCCACTAGGGCAAAATAGCTTGTAACAGTACAAGGTAAAGCTGGGAGTTAGGTTAGCATAAGGACCCCCTTTTTCTCTTGGTCAAGGCAAAAAGAGTTGACTATTGCAATGCTTTTTGTGGAACTAGTCACAGCACACACTGGTGAAGCCATTACATAGTGATATGTTTTATGGCAATTAATGCAGCTGCATGATGAGATGGAAGACATTCCTCTTAGAGGAACCCAGCCGACAGCTTGAGTCTCAAGGTTGTTTCGAGGGGTTGCACTGATTCACTGGCCTGCTCCCGGCTGACAGTCAGCATGCACAAGGCTCACACACAGCCTCAGTTCCTGTCAGTTAGTAAATGTGGCACCAAAGTGAATGAATCTTTTTGTAACACCCCTGGGGCGCAGGAAGTGATTCAGCACCTAATCAATCAATCAATCAATCACAGAATTTGTAAAGCGCACTGCTTACCCGTGAGGGTCTCAAGGCGCTAGGGAAAAAAGAAAAGGGGGGGGGGTGCTGCTACTGGTCGAACAACCAGGTCTTGAGTAGCCTCCTGAAGGTCAACAGGTCTTGGGTCTGTCGTAGGCTTAGTGGAAGGGTGTTCCAGGTCTTGGCGGCGAGGTGGGAGAAGGATCTGCCGCCGGTGGTAGTTCTACGAATGCGAGGGATGGTGGCGAGGGAGAGGTCGGCGGAGCGGAGTTGGCGGTTGGGGACGTAGAAGAGGAGTCGTCTGTTGAGGTAGGCTGGGCCAGTCTTGTGGAGTGCCTTGTGTGCGTGGATGAGGAGTTTGAAGGAGATTCTCCTGTCGACGGGGAGCCAGTGCAGGTTCCTCAGGTGGGGGGTGATGTGGCTGTGGTGTGGTACATCGAGGATCAGGCACCTAGTGACATCTATACACGTTTCAGGGACACCTGTGTAAAGAAGGTTTTAATGCTACACTTGTTGATATTCACGGCTGCGTCCTTTCTGTGTCAGACCTGTAACCCATGCTCATGATCTCCAAGAAGGTTCAGTCCTTGCAAGTGAGATAAGCCAAGATCCCTTCAAAGAGCTAATGCACTAACTTCTCTCACAGTGTCCCAATGTGCCAGGGAATATTCTGCTGGACTCCACAGCTTTTGAAGTCTTCATTTTCCCCTGCAGAAGGTTGAAGATCACCCCACTTCAAGTCAATTCCAGTACTACATCACGTCAACCCAACCTCACCTCACATCAATTTCACCTCAACCTCATTTCCAGCTCAACTCAATCTTACTTCAGCTTCAACCTCACCCTCACATAAACATCGCCATTCATTAACCTCCCCTCACCCACCTCAATCTCAATATTACCTGCACCTCACTTAGGGGGTCATTACGATGGTAGCGGACTTGAGTCCGCCCGCCATCGTGGTGGTGCTAGGGACCGCCCGCCTGTATGGCAGCGGTCCCGCACGCAGAATCACAATGCGACCACCACCGTGGCAGTCGCATCTTGCATCTTCACCATTGCGGCGGGTGCTGCTGGCTGCAGCACCCGCCGCAATGCCAAAATTGCATGTAGTGCGTTTCCCTGCACTATGTGGCAGGCACCACGCCGTGCCTGCCACTTAGTGCAGGGAAATGTTGGGGGTACCATGGGTACCCCCCAGTGCACCACAACCTCCCCCCAACACAAGGGGGGCCCGCAACGGGCCCCCGAAACCAATCCCCGCCAGCCTTTCAATGGCGGTTTACCCGCCACGGAAAGGCTGGTTGTGACCAGCATTGTAATTTGGCGGACGGTGCCTGCTAAGCACCACCACCATTTTACAGATGCTGACCGCTCTGCCAGGCAATCGGTATGATTGCCTGTGGCGGAAGCGTGGCGGGCGGTCTTTGCAACCGCCGCTGTCGGTCTTTGCAACCGCCGCGGTCAGAAAGTGATTCACCCCGCCATCGTAATGTGGCGGGGGGAAATCACTGTCCGATGGCGGAGGGTCCGCCACCGCACGGCTGGCGGTGGCGGGCCTGCCGCCATCGTAATGACCCCCAAAAAATTGTTACTCTTCCTTCAACCTCAAACTCATCTCACTTGAACCTCAAACTAATTGTCAACTCACCTCAAACCTCAATCTCACCTAAACCTTAGTCTCTTCACCCACAACCTCACCCTCCACCTTTCTCCACCTAGTCGCCTCCTCCACCCTTGTTTCTCCTCTCCTCTCCCTTTTCAGCTCACTGTCTCATTTTCTCACATCTGCACCCCTCACATAATTGCCACTGTCCTCACACCACTCACTCACAGCTAAGCCAATTAATATTTTAATATTTTCAGATCCAGGATGCTATGTATCAGGAGTTCTCCATTAGGTTTGACTTTTCTGGCCCTGTTTTATTGTGGAAAAACAATTATATAAGTTGTCATGGGATAACTATGTTTTAAAACACAAACTTTATTGGTAGATCAACTTTCTAAAGTCTCTTTAATGGTGATTAACTCTGCTATGAGCCAATTTCCCACAGGATCAGGCCTTGGGGAGGTGTTAACTTGCAACAAGGTGTGTTGTAAGGCAGAGTTTTACAAACAGTACAAAGAATCTGAGTACGTAACTTCCTTCAATACAAGTCTGCATCAGATCTGTAGTAACCCTCTGCCGGATGTTTGCAGCCCTCAGCCCTGGACCCCATGCTCTAGCTACCTAAGAATACAAGTGCAACAGCTATTGGCTCCAGATTGAGACACAACACTCCAGAAAAGGATCCAGCATATGATACATCATTCCAGATATGGCCTCCAGAACTGGGCACAATATGTGAGAGGTGTCCTTCAGAGCTGAATGCAATATGCCATTGGTGGCCCCTAGACCTTGATACAGTTCAGCAGAGCTATCCTCCAAGGCCCCAGAACTGGAAACTGAACAGTACTCCATATGTAAACTCCAGAAATGGGCTTAATGCTCTAAATGTGAATACAACACTAAAAAGATGGTCTCCAAAACTGGGCAAAGCACTTCAGCTATAGCCTCTAGTACTTGACACTATATGCCAGAGGTGGCCTACAGATTCTGGCAGGATATGCCAGCAGTGGCATGGTCATGCTTCACATGAGACATTAATAAGTGGACACAACACTCCAGATCTTGTTTCACACTTAGGGAAAATGCTCCCAGATGTGTTCATCAGTTTTGGACGTGACACTCCCGCCGTGACCTTCAACACTGGTCACATTATGCCAGAGCTGGATTGTAGAGGAGGACGCATTAGGCAAGGTGAGAACTAGACACAATGTTCTAGATATGCCTTCAGAGCAGGACACAGATGTCCAGGTGATGCATTACCAGATATCTTCACTGTACAGTTCTAAGACGATTTCGTATTTTTGTTTGTTTTAGTATCAGTTCCACTGCACCCCAACATTCATCTTGCTCTCCTCTCAGCATTGTCATATTGATTACTCGATTTGAGGAACCCCAAAATGAGAACTTAAGGATGCTCAGGGACAAGGGAAGCTTGCACAACTCTGCCTCTCCAATAAGTGAGATGTGAAAGTGTGAATAAAATGTGCACTGCGGATCCTCCCACCACCGTAAGTGCCCTGTCGATGTGTAGATAAAGAGTGCAGTACAGCTGGCTGGGCTTTAGCTCTTCCCTGTAATAAAGGATAGCTTGCACTGCTATTGGCACATGCTACGCCAGCGCTGCATTTTGGAGACAAGATTGAGCTGCTGCCTGTGCGGTACCTGCTCTGTGTTAAGGAAGCTTTAGTGCAACTGGTCATGCGGTACCTGCTCTGCCTTAATGATGCTTAACTGCTGCTGCCTGTGCAGTACCTGCTCTGCCTAAAAGAACATTTGCTGCTGATGCCTGTGCAGTGCCTGCTCTGTGTTAAGGAAGCTTTAGTGCAGCTGGTCATGCAGTACATATTCTGTGATAATGATGCTTAACTGCTGCTGCCTGTGCGGTACCTGCTCTGTGTTAAGCAAGCTTTGCTGCTAATGGTTGTGCAGTACGTGCTCTGTGTTAAGGTAGCTTTGCTGCTGCTGCCTGTGCGGTACCTGCTCTGTGTTAAGGAAGCTTTGCTGCTGCCTGTGCTGTACCTGCTCTGTGTTAAGGAAGCTTTGCTGCTGCCTGAGCGGTACCTGCTCTGTGTTAAGGAAGCTTTAGTGCAGCTGGTCATGCGGTACCTGCTCTGCCTTAATGATGCTTAACTGCTGCTGCCTGTGCAGTACCTGCTCTGCCTAAAAGAAAATTTGCTGCTGATGCCTGTGCAGTGCCTTTTCTGTGTTAAGGAAGCTTTGCTGCTGCTGCTCATGCGGTACCTGCTCAGTGTTAAGGAAGCTTTGCTGCTGTTGCTCATGCATTTCATGCTCTGTGTTAAGGAAGCTTTGCTGCTGCTGGTCATGTGGTACCTGGTCTGTGTTAAGGAAGCTTTGCTGCTGCTGGTCATGCGGTACCTGCTCAGTGTTAAGGAAGCTTTGCTGCTGTTGCTCATGCATTTCATGCTCTGTGTTAAGGAAGCTTTGCTGCTGCTGGTCATGTGGTACATGCTCTGTGTTAAGGAAGCTTTGCTGCTGCTGGTCATGTGGTACCTGGTCTGTGTTAAGGAAGCTTTGCTGCTGCTGGTCATGCGGTACCTGCTCTGTGTTAAGGAAGCTTTGCTGCTGCTGGTCATGCGGTACCTGCTCTGTGTTAAGAAAGCTTTGCTGCTGCTGCCTGTGCAGTACCTTCTCTGTGTTAAGGAAGCTTTGCTGCTACTGGTCATGCTGTACATGCTCTGTGTTAAGGAAGCTTTTCTGCTGCTGGTCATGCAGTACATGCTCTGTGTTAAGGAAGCTTTGCTGCTGCTGGTCATGTGGTACATGCTCTGTGTTAAGGAAGCTTTGCTGCTGCTGGTCATGTTGTACCAGCTCTGTGTTAAGAAAGCTTTGCTGCTGCTGTCTCTGCAGTACCTTCTCTGTGTTAAGGAAGCTTTGCTGCTGCTGGTCATGCTGTACATGCTCTGTGTTAAGGAAGCTTTGCTGCTACTGGTCATGCTGTACATGCTCTGTGTTAAGGAAGCTTTGCTGCTACTGGTCATGCAGTACCTGCTCTATGTTAAGGAAGCTTTGCTGCTGCTGGTCATGCGGTGCATGCTCTGTGTTAAGAAAGCTTTGCTGCTGCTGCCTGTGCAGTACCTGCTCTATGTTAAGGATGCTTTGCTGCTGTTGCTCATGCAGTGCCTGCTCTGTGTTAAGGAAGCTTTGCTGCTGCTGGTCATGCGGTACCTACTCTGTGTTAAGGAAGCTTTGCTGTTGCTGCTCATGTGTTTCGTGCTCTGTGTTAAGGAAGCTTTGCTGCTACTGGTCATGCTGTACATGCTCTGTGTTAAGGAAGCTTTGCTGCTGCTGGTCATGTGGTACCTGGTCTGTGTTAAGGAAGCTTTGCTGCTGCTGGTCATGCGGTACATGCTCTGTGTTAAGAAAGCTTTGCTGCTGCTGCCTGTGCAGTACCTGCTCTATGTTAAGGATGCTTTGCTGCCTGTGCAGTACCTTCTCTGTGTTAAGGATGCTTTGCTGCTACTGGTCATGCGGTACATGCTCTGTGTTAAGGAAGCTTTGCTGCTACTGGTCATGCGGTACCTTCTCTGTGTTAAGGATGCTTTGCTGCTGTTGCTCATGCAGTGCCTGCTCTGTGTTAAGGAAGCTTTGCTGTTGCTGCTCATGTGTTTCATGCTCTGTGTTAAGGAAGCTTTGCTGCTACTGGTCATGCTGTACATGCTCTGTGTTAAGGAAGCTTTGCTGCTGCTGGTCATGTGGGACCTGGTCTGTGTTAAGGAAGCTTTGCTGCTGCTGGTCATGCGGTACATGCTCTGTGTTAAGAAAGCTTTGCTGCTGCTGCCTGTGCAGTACCTTCTCTGTGTTAAGGATGCTTTGCTGCTGTTGCTCATGCAGTGCCTGCTCTGTGTTAAGGAAGCTTTGCTGCTACTGGTCATGCGGTACCTGCTCTGTGTTAAGGAAGCTTTGCTGCTACTGGTCATGCGGTACCTGCTCTGTGTTAAGGAAGCTTTGCTGTTGTTGCTCATGCAGTGCCTGCTCTGTGTTAAGGAAGCTTTGCTGCTGCTGGTCATGCGGTACCTACTCTGTGTTAAGGAAGCTTTGCTGTTGCTGCTCATGTGTTTCATGCTCTGTGTTAAAGAAGCTTTGCTGCTACTGGTCATGCTGTACATGCTCTGTGTTAAGGAAGCTTTGCTGCTACTAGTCATGCGGTACCTGCTCTGTGTTAAGGAAGCTTTGCTGCTACTGGTCTTGCGGTACCTGCTCTGTGTTAAGGAAGCTTTGCTGCTACTGGTCATGCGGTACCTGCTCTGTGTTAAGGATGCTTTGCTGCTGTTGCTCATGCAGTGCCTGCTCTGTGTTAAGGAAGCTTTGCTGCTACTAGTCATGCGGTACCTGCTCTGTGTTAAGGAAGCTTTGCTGCTACTGGTCATGCGGTACCTGCTCTGTGTTAAGGAAGCTTTGCTGCTACTGGTCATGCGGTACCTGCTCTGTGTTAAGCTTTGCTGTTGCTGCTCATGCGTTTCATGCTCTGTGTTAAGGAAGCTTTGCTGCTGCTGTCTCTGCAGTACCTGCTCTGTGTTAAGGAAGCTTTTCTGCTGCTGGTCATGCGCTACATGCTCTGTGTTAGGTAAGCTTTTCTGCTGCTGGTCATGCGCCACATGCTCTGTGTTAGGTAAGCTTTGCTGCTGCTGTCTCTGCAGTACTTGCTCTGTGTTAAGGAAGCTTTGCTGCTGATGGTCATGAGGTACATGCTCTGTGTTAAGGACGCTTTGCTGCTGACGGTCATGAGGTACATGCTCTGTGTTAAGGAAGCTTTGCTGCTGGTCATGCGGTGCCTGCTCTGTTAGGGGAGCTTGGTAAAATATTTTTACTATGCAAAAGTGAAAACAATTTGTTTTGTGAATGCTTGTTTAATGAGGAATGTCCACTGGCTGTGTAAGAATGCCTGAGGTGCCCTGAAAAAGACCCTTGAAGTTGGGACAAAAATATGCCTTTTTTTATTTTATTTTTTAGCAAAGACGTCCATTATATGTACAGTACAAGAAAAGCATCAAGCTAATCAAAGAACATTGGTTCGTTTACGGGTTTGTGCTACAATTTGATCTGTTGGTTGCAGTAAGTAATAGACACACAGATGATGGACGGAATGCAGAGCAAATCAAACATTCACCCCAGTCAATAGATCTGGGTTAAAACCATTGTTCTTTTGCTCACCATGCCACCCTAGTTTGGACCCAGGAATGTGCAAATCAGTCTTCACCCTGTGCCCAATGGGAACAGTCCAGCCCAAACTGCCAAGCCAGGTCTTTCCTGGACTGGAAACAAGCATCCTGGGACCGGTTTCGGGGCATCACCCCTCATCAGCCAGGATAGCTTGAATCCAGTGGCAAAGTGAGCCCGGGACCCACGTCTGGGCATAC
The DNA here is from genome assembly GCA_963921515.1 of Calotriton arnoldi. NCBI lineage: Eukaryota > Metazoa > Chordata > Amphibia > Caudata > Salamandridae > Calotriton > Calotriton arnoldi. The sequence goes on along the minus strand of CAWUFW010017682.1, from coordinate 200,656 downwards.
TGAGATCTGTATCTAGGGGTGAATAATTGATTAATTCAGCATTTCGTCCATCATCTGTTCTTTTTGCGGTTGCATTAAGTAAAGCAGATCCCTTATTACAATGATCTTTTCACACTCTATCAAGTTTGATGATGTGCCTTCTTTTATGGTCATGTGATCACTGATTGTAATAAAGAGCTCAGGGGCATTGTCTCTCCTATGCACCAAGCGGTCTCTCTTAGCCAGCAGGACCGCTGCCCTCCAACCGCTGGCTTGAATCTTCCAGTCTCTCTTCTGTAGATTAAGCTAGATTCCCTTTCTCCTCCATTTTCTGGTCAGTTTCTCTCCAGCTTCTCCAGGTCTTCAGAACCTTCCTCCTGCGCTGTTTTTTGTTTCATTTTGCAAAAGCTATCTTATCATGCAGTTTGATGAAGAGGATGGTGGTGTGTGCTCTCACTGCCCTGATCCTACATTGAATGGTAAATCCAAAGCACTGGCATGCGTCAGCAGCCCACCCAATTGTCTAACACTGACCATCAGGTGCCCGCACCCCACCACACACAGGGCATGTGGTTATTAAATGTGGAGCCTCCCTAAATGTTGAGCTCAGGGCAGTCCGGCTTGAACTTTCCTTGTGCAGAACTGGTCTGTGCACAGTGCCAGTAATGTTATTCATGGGCTGCCGCCACATACATTGCTTTGGGTGCTTAACTGGTGCTAACCTTCACCACAGAACAACTTTTATCTGGGCCTCTACAATCAAGATTTAGGGTGGAAGTCGCCACTTTTGCAAAAATAAACAAAAGGAGTACGCGGGTGGTCCGGGCCATTTAATCGCACTTGATACTTGGCACACAGGTACAGGTTGCTATGATCTGCCGGCTTGGGGTACATTGTGGTCCTGCACAGGGCGTGGCGCCTTTGGACAGCACCCAGGTGTCCAGTCCTGTTGCGCACCAGGCCCCACCACCCAAAGTGCCGGCCATGGGGCTTTGAATAAGTGTAAGACATGCCAGACTAAGGAACAGGCCACAGGATTCTCTGATGATTCTCGGATGGAAAATCTTGATTTTGGGTTACAGCGCCGACTGCACCCACAGCAAAGCATTGGCAAGCACGGCTCATGCAACAGCGTCTGTAGGACACGGTCTCTGGGAGGAACTGGTACCCGTGGGGGTGTGCTGGTTAGGGGGTAGCAGTTGTTAAATGCATCGAGTTCTGCTTCATTCTACGTCATGAATGATTTAATTGGATGTTTGGTGGGGGAGGGGGGAATCCCTTGTCCTTGAAAGTCGGGGAGAAGAAAATGTTTCGAACTGTGGCTTTAAAAAACAGACAAAGTAGAGCGTCATGGATAATAAATATCTTTTCCACGACCAAACTTAATGTTGGCAGCGATATCACCTAGCAACGGAAGGACCAGCTCCAGCAACGACAGAGAGTCTTCAGGGCAGCCAAGACCCCTCTTTTCACTTGATTTAGACATATTTCCAGCAGTGAAAGCCATGCATCTTCGGCCCCTCTGCAGCCACCATGGCCTCCATCATTGTCGGCTCCTAGGAGGCATGCTGGGCCGGGTCCTTATTACCACATTCCATGGAGCACTTCCGTGTCACTGGGCTACGTCACGCGGAGGAGATACCGCTGCAGTACGTCTTGTAAAGGGGAAGGAACAATAGCGAAGCATGACTACAGCTTCACAAGACTGCAGACACCTGGAGAGGCCACTGAAGGGCGGCCAATGCGCTCTCAGCGTCAAGCACCACGTTATCCCAACCCGTGGCCCAGCCCCCCAACACTCCATCACAAAGGATATAGGGGTCCATAAACTTTATTTCACAAGTGCCACCCCTTGGTCCACAGCAGCAGCAGAGACACAACAAGGGCTCCCAAGGGCTGCTGGCGGTAAAAACCATCTTGGACACTGACAAACACTGGTCCAAGATGTTATTGCATTACAGGCAGAAGCAGACACTGTAAGTTTGTAAGAGGCACATTCAAATGGCCAGTTTACAACAAAAGAGATGTGCCATATGGGATATTTTGAGTGGGAAAAGAGTCTTTCTGAAAACAGTAGGCACCCAAAGCAGAAGAAACACATCATATCTAACTTGCTAAAGAGAAGGCTTCCGGATGGCTGAGGCTCTGATGTCTGGGCTAGAATGAGTGGGCATGTCGCTGGACGTGGCAACCGTAGACTATGTGATCTTGATTTAGCGTGCCACAAGCCCCCATATTTCCACCTTCGAAAGGACTGCAAGAATTGATCCCAGCGATTGTGAGAGCATGCTGCACAGATTTTTAACTTGGTGGTGCCAGCTCCACCTTCTCTCTTACCACGATCAAAAAAATGAGAAACATGGAGTTTGATATTAATAATATTACAGGCATCCACTCCAGCATGTGCACATTCTCCCTTTTTAGGTTTGCATTGTTTATCACGTACACTCTCTCACGTTGCTATGATCATGAGGTTACTGCTGCCTTAAGCATAGCCTAAACCTCTCAATATTTCCCTATATATGTGTGCAGCCATTAGTTTATGCTTCCATCCCTTGAGTTGATCAGCTGAGCTAGTGGTAGCCTTTTAGGTTATAGACTGTTAGCTGATTCTAGAGTTCATCAAATGTAACTAATATAGCACTGTCTCAAATGCAAACAACGTTGTAAGTTTCTCACGTTTTGCAACCTCAGATTGCATGAAATCTCAATAAACCTCCTCCGTATCCTCATAAAAGTTGAAACTGACTTAAAAGTTCCAGTTGCTGCTTCCCCTTTTTCTTCCTAATGAACCTGTCCTTGCTTCCCATCCTCTGCAGGCCTCCTATCTCTGAGCACAGCCTACTCTAAGTCACATGCATCTTTGCCTTAATCCCTAATATTGTGTTTCTTCACACTGTCCACACCTCAACTCAAAGATCAACACATCTCCATTACAAGCCATACCCCTGCAACCTACCAATGCCTAATCTCCTGTAGCTCACCTATTATTTCTGCCAACCATTTGCATGAATTCACATACTCCTCCCCTAAACTCCTATTAATCTTATCTGCTGCATAGAAACCGGATTCAATGCATGGAATGGTTTCCTTTACAGTACAAAACTAGTTCCAATAAACACTGAAAAACACTAAGGGGCATATTTACAAGCCCCTTGCGCCACTTTTGCGCCGCCGTTGCGTCACGCATGTGACGCAGCGGCGACGCAAACCATGCGCCGCGTTGCGCTATATTTACAACGTGACGCATCTAGGGAGATGCGTCACATGAAACCTGCATCAGGTTTCATGTGGGCGTACCGGCGCAGTGGGGGGCGTTCCGGCGCAGGAACGCCTCGGAAAAGTGACGTAGTGAAATCTACAAGATTTCACGCAGTCACTTTTCCGACGCTGGTGCATCAAATCCTTACGCCTGCTTCAAGCAGGCGTAAGGATTGATGCACCATGTTAGGGATAGGGAAGGTTGGAACAGTGCTGGAGTTGCGTCGCGCTTGCGACACAACTTCAGCACTGCGCCAACCTTCCGCCGGCAGATACGTCACGCATCTGCTTATCCTTGCGCCATGATGCGCCGCATTGTAAATGCGGCGCATCGGACGTGGCGCAAGGGTAAACTTGCGTGACGCATTTTCCCTAGCGCATCACTGCTGATATGCAGGGATGCGCCAGGGAACGTAAATATGCCCCTAACTTTGGGCTCCAGAGCAGTGATCTGCCTGGCCTAAAGCACTTCCAAGCATCAGGGATCGTAAGCACAATATAAATGCAGTTACAATACAATACAATATATATCCCTCCCGGGCCTCACTAACATTAATATCCTCACAATGAGCAGTCGGGCAGTCAGTTGTAGTTCATACAGGCTGCATATTCTTTCCTTATGCTTCTCGGCCCTCCCACATTCACATAAGATAAAACTGCTACGGATCATGTCCATCATCCAGTACTGTACCAGTTCAAATAAATAAAACTAACCATTGCCAACGGAACAGGCATGGAATAACACAAGAGATCTGCACCATACCGCTGGCCAGCAGAGGACTTTGATTTAGTCCACCTCTGTAGCGCCCAAATACCTACATAATGTGTTAACTTTTTGATGTCTCACTATGACAATCATGCATGGGATTATAGTAATATCCATACCAGCGGATCTCTCCACCATGTATTCCTTTAACCTGTGCCTGCCCAGGACCTTAAACTTTAAATATAATATCTGAGAACGGACATCTTAGTGCAGTAACCTGCTAAATGGTCTATGGTCACACGAAATACCATAAATAGACCTGTAGAGCTGTTCTAAGTTGCCAGATTACTGAAAACCGTGAACTGCTTGCCTCTCTGTTACACTTCTTCACCCATCACACTGCTAAGAGATGCATCCCATAACATGATAACCGCACCGCGTGGTCATAGCACACAACATGGAAACACATGCCACAGAGGAGCAAAACAAAGACAACACACTTCCAAACACACACCCTACACAGAGTAGTAAGTACTATATAAAAGTTGCACTACAATACTTCCTTTGTAATGAAATGCTGACCCTGGACAGCCAGTATTATAACATGTAACCCTTTAATTGCTCACAGTTCTTCACAGCAGGAGTATTAACTTGTCAACTGAAAGTTCTATCACCCAACAATTTGAGGAAGCTGCACTATGAAAGGCTCTTCCAAAGAGATTCAAATATCATCATAAAATCTTTTTTTTTTTTTAAATATCTCCAATAACTGCCCCATCAGGCTTGTCCCAGGGGGACCCAATGCCATAATAGCTTCAGCCACACATTGCCTGGTGGTAGTGGCACTCTGAAGTTTTTCAGGAACAAGGGCCACTCAGCACCTATGCCGCACAAGGACTCTAAACCCCTTCAGAGCCCAAGGACCCAGAGAACCTCCGCCGACTGAAGTTCTGAACTCGAACAGGGCCAGCACCCCTCAAAACCTAGACCACATTAGACCTCTGAACTCTTACAGGGCCATTTAACACCTAGGCACAACAGAGTTCTCAACTCTACAGGGCCCCACAGAACCTAGGCCGCACAAGATCATTGGACTCCTACTGTCAAGATCGGACTGGCCATACTGGGCATCGGGGCTGGAAAGGTGGGGGGCAGTTTTGTTAGTGGGGGCTGGCTTGGTAGCACTGCTAAGTTCCTTGCATATCCAGTAGTTTTCAGGCAACAATAAAAGTGTCAAGATAACTCTGGTGATTAATGTACCTGCTGGAGAGAGATGAGAGTTTCCTCTAGTGGCAGTTTTGACTCATCTAAGGTAGCACAGAGGGTTAATTTGCCTGCTGCAAACAACAGATACCATCCATATCAAAGAACATTATTTTATGTGGACAGCTCAGTGGGTTACTGCTTTTGTTGCAGAGATTATTTTGTTACTGAATCTGAACCTAGCACAGTGAGCTATGAACTGCCATCAAAGAGCCGCATGCAAACTGCATGGTACAGGTTAGAAAGTTTGTTTTTTTCCCGGTCTTTCATTATTCTGATGTTACTAAAAACAGCTTTGTTTGAGTAGAAATAAAATCTTAAGTCAACCCTAACCACTGTATTATCTTAAGAACCCTGTTTGTGCTTCTCCAGACCAAGCACTCTTAAAAAATGACTACATGTATGAATGACGTGAATTCGACACCTTGTAGTCCCCTTTGCCTTATGTAACGTTTTCTATACACTGATTCACACACGTATTATTCATTGTCTCTGTATATGTGTACGATGTAAGCTCCAAGGCCGTACAGTGGTATGAGAGGTGCTATAAAACAGATGAAATATATTTGAGAGAGGGGCTATGGAGAGATGAGCGGCACTGTTGGAGGGTGAAAGTGAGGGAATCATTGAAGAGCCCCAATAAAGATTGTTGTATCCTGTTGCACAGTAACATCATCATTAACTGTGCTTTAAAAGCTAACACAATTCAATATATAATGACAAATGTGTTGTAGAATGCACCATTTTTTCCAAAATTTTCTTGGGGGATTACCCCTCAAAACACGCTTGCTGCCCCCGCTATACACTGTACGCGGGCTGATCTGACAACATTTGCGTGGGATGCTTTGGGTTCCCAGTCCGGCCCTGCCTACTGTGCCCAGGGCTGCACAAAATCTAGACCTCACTTAAGCTTGTATTTATATATTACAGGGTCCAGAGGCACTGAGCCCTCATGGTAGCACTGAGCTCTTACAGGGCATAGGAACCCTCACCACCCAGAAACTACTCCATAAATAAACACTTACAGGGCCCTAAAGGGCCCCCTCTCCCATTAGAGCTCTAAACTGTTGAAGGGCCCACAATCCCTCACACTAAGACCTCACTGACAGGGAGTCACAGGGGGACAGTAGCTAGGGCAGTTTACTCAAGGCTCTGCTCTTTATAGGGCCCTGTGCTGCCCTCTTAAATCTATTTATTTATCACAAAAGCAGGGGTCTGCTCTTGTTATATGTTAACGATGGAGCAGGTAATGCTGGTGGCCAGTAGGTGGCGCCATATACTGGTTACTTACTCAGGCCCCGTAAAGGTTTCTGACTGGCCTGGCCACTGGGGCTCTAAACTCTTACAGGTCCCAGGACCCCACAAATACTAGGCCTCATTAGAGAACTGAATACCTACAGGGCCCCTCAGAAACTAGGCCCTGTAATGTTCAGAACCATAAGACGTCCCAAGCCCCCTCAGTGCCTAAGCCCCACTGAGGCTATGAGCTCCTACAGAGCAAAGGGCTCCTCAACATTTAAACCTAATAGAGCTCTGTTCTCTTCCAGGACCAAGGCCTCCTCGGCACCTACCCCTAACTGGAGCACTAACACCCTCCAGCATCTAGGCCCCACGAGAGCTGTGAACTGCGCCCAGGGCGCCACAAAAACTAGGACCACTGGAGCGCTGAACTCTTACAGGGCCCCTCATCAGTACCGAGGCCCACATTACTAGAACGCTGAACTCTTACAGGGCCCCTCATCAGTACCCAGGCCCACATTCATGGAGACTGAAGTCTTATAGGGCCCCTCATCAGTACGGAGGCCCACATTAATGGAGACTGAAGTCTTACAGGGCCCCTCATCAGTACGGAGGCCAACATTAATGGAGCCTGAAGTCTTACAGGGCCCCTCATCAATAGCCAGGCCCACACTAATGGAGACTGAAGTCTTACAGGGCCCCTCATCAGTACCGAGGCCCACATTAATGGAGACTGAAGTCTTATAGGGCCCGTCATCAGTACCCAGGCCCACATTACTGGAGAGTGAAGTCTTAAAGGGCCCCTCATCAGTACCCAGGCCCACATTAATGGAGAGTGAAGGCTTAAAGGGCCCCTCATCAGTACTGAGGCCCACATTAATGGAGACTGAAGTCTTATAGGGCCCCTCATCAGTACCCAGGCCCACATTACTGTAGAGTGAAGTCTAAAGGGCCCCTCATCAGTACTGAGGCCCACATTAATGGAGAGTGAAGTCTTAAAGGGCCCCTCATCAGTACCGAGGCCCACATTAATGGAGACTGAACTCTTATAGGGCCCCTCATCAGTACCCAGACCCACATTACTGAAGAGTGAAGTCTTAAAGGGCCCCTCATCAGTACCGAGGCCCACATTACTGGAGACTGAGGTTTTACAGGGCCCCTCATCAGTACCGAGGCCCACATTACTGGAGACGGAAGTCTTACAGGCCCCCTCATCAGTTCCGAGGCCCACATTACTGGAGAGTGAAGTCTTACAGGGCCTCTCATCAGTACAGAGTTCCACATTACTGGAGACTGAAGTCTTACAGGGCCCCTCATCAGTACAGAGGCCCACATTACTGGAGAGTGAAGTCTTACAGGGCCTCTCATCAGTACAGAGGCCCACATTACTGGGGACTGAAGTCTTACAGGGCCCCTCATCAGTACCGATGCCCACATTACTGGAGAGTGAAGTCTTACAGGGCCCCTCATCAGTACCGAGGCCCACATTACTGGAGAGTGAAGTCTTACAGGGCCCCTCATCAGCACCTAGTCCCCATATTACTGAAAACTGAAGTCTTACAGGGCCACTTATCAGCACATAGGCCCCACATTAATAGAACTTACAGAACCCCTCAGCATGTAGACCTACTGGAGTCCTCAGCTCCTACAGGGCCCCTCATCAGCACCTAAGCCCTATCTTACTGGAGACTGAAGTCTTACAGGGCCCCTCATCAGCACCGAGGCCCACATTACTGGAGACGGAAGTCTTGCAGGGCCCCTCATCAGTACCGAGGCCCACATGACTGGAGACTGAAGTCTTACAGGGCCCCTCATCATCACCAAGGCCCCACATTACTGGAGCTCGAAAGCATTAATGGGCCCCTCAGTGCCTACACCTACTGGAGTCCTGAACTCTTACAGGGCCCCTCATCAGCACCTAGGACCCACTACAGCTCTAAACATTTAAAGGGTCCCTCATCAGCACCTAGGACTAACTACAGCTCTAAACTCTTAAGGGCCCCTCATCAGCACCTAGAAACCACTACAGCTTTAAACTCTTGCAGGGCCCCTTATCAGCACCTAGGACCCACTACAGCTCTAAAGTCTTATGGTCCTCTCATTGGCACCTAGGACCCACTACAGCTCTAAACTCTTACGGGCCCCTCATCGGCACATAGAACCCACTACAGCTCTAAACTCTTACGGGCCCCTCATCGGCATATAGAACCCACTACAGCTCTAAACTCTTACGGGCCCTTCATCGACACCTAGGGCCCACTACAGCTCTAAAGTCTTATGGGCCCCTCATCGCCACCTATGATCCCCTACAGCTGTAAACTCTTAAAGGGCCTCTCATCAGCGCCTAGGACCCACTACTGCTCTAAAGTCTTACGGGGCCCCTCATCAGCACATAGAACCCACTACAGCTTTAAACCCTTACAGGGCCTCTCATCAGCGCCTAGGACCCACTACAGCTCTAAAGTCTTACGGGCCCCTCACCTGCACCTATGATCCCCTACAGCTGTACACTCTTACAGGGCCTCTCATCAGCACCTAGGCACCAATACAGCTCTACAGTCTTACGGGGCCCCTCATCAGCACATAGAGCCCACTACAGCTCTAAACTCTTACGGGCCCCTCATCGGCACCTAGGACCCACTACAGCTCTAAAGTCTTACGGGCCCCTCATCAGCACCTAGGACCCACTACAGCTCTAAAGTCTTACGGGCCCCTCATTGGCACCTATGATCCCCTACAGCTGTAAACTCTTACAGGGCTCCTCATCAGCACCTAGGCCCCAATACAGCTCTAAACTCTTACAGGGCCCCTCATCAGCACATAGGCCCCACATTATTGGAGCCCTCTACAGGGTCCCTTATCCTCGCCCAGTCGGAGGTCTGCGCTTGGTAGTTTGGCGCCAAGCAGGGCCCGCGCTCTGAATTCAGCGGCATACTTTGCAGCGTCTAACTGGGTACCATAGCAACTCGAGCCAAGGGGTCACGGGCCTTATCGCACTACATAACATTTTGTGTGGCTACGGTGGCTATTTTGGTCCATTTTTAGGCTGCCTCCCTGGGGACAGCTGCGCCTGCCCCATAAATCGTCATTTCAGAATGAGAGGCGAGTAGCGCGAGCCAGGGTGGATTATCTGAAAGATAGACAGCACCTTGACGAGACAATTCACGGGCTCTAATGTATGCAGGACAGCCGTAAAAAGCAGATGCGCTGAAACAAAGGCACGAGGCTGAAAGGACCAGCGACCCAGGGATGGCAGGCTTGAAATGGAGAGAGACAAAGTGCGGCGAAGGCGGGAAACAGCCAGAGATGGACCGAGGCAGGACAAAAGATGGGACTGCCTCCCTGTGCGTTAAGAAGACCACCTCCCTGCGGTGCGCCCCCGTGAGACATGCGCATCCCATGCAAAGAGTGTCTTCATGGAACATGCCTGTGACGGGGGCACGACCCCTAACAGCAGAAAGGCTAATTGTGAGAATGCTGTTTAGATCTTTCCGTTTTCTTCAAATTAGACCTTCTATATTGGCTCAGGTTACTACAGATTAGGGGGCAGATTTACAAGCCCCTTGCGCCACTTTTGCGTCACTTTTCCCATGTTAAAAGTGACGCAAAAGTGGCGCAAGGGGCTAGTAAATAAGCCCCCAGGTTCACAACCAACCAAACTGGAAAGCCGGGATTTGCTGGCATTTTGTGAATTATGGAAAGTTCGACATTTAGTCCCTGGTTGTAGGTTGCACAGCACTGCGGTAATGGTGAGATTATTAAATATAAGTCTAACCATTACCGTGTGGTAATTTCACATCAGCACCATGCAAAATTAGAATGCAATGGAATGGGGATTTACTGTGCTGGACCTTAATTGGTTGTAAAACCACGCGGAATTCGACATTCCATGGGGTTTTACCGCTTTACCACCAGCTCTAAGCAGGTGGTAAATGCACGCATGGGCGATAATGGGATAGGAGGAGTAGAAAAGGCAAGGGGATAGTATGCTCCCCAACAAAAAAAATGTGTGTGATTTTTCTGGCGGTTTTTACCTGCTGAAAAAATTGAGTCAAGATCACAAACACCCAGAAAAAATGGGTGTAGAAAAATCTAGCTACTCGGACCTAGGCGGAACGGCCTTCCATGCGGTACTTTTCACTCCGCCTGACTCACAATTAGACCCTCAATCAGTCTAAGACGGATTTCCAACTTTCTACTGCGTATATGTGACACGAAATCCTTCTGTTGCTGATAAAAAGTTGCACCTGCTGAAAAGTCTACATTTTTGCAGATGACAATGAAAAACAATAGTGCAATTTCACTCTTAAACTTTATCACTTGTTTTCAGAAAATATTTTTCCCTGTAGACAAAAATCTTCCTAAAACCCCATCAATTGTGGAGGAGTTCTGTTCCCACCTTGGACATGGACTGTCATCTGTCACTGACCAGAGTAAATATCAAACTGTAACCACGTGGGGAACGTGCCCGCCAAAAGTTTGTAAATATCCACATACTTATGAATTTGGGGTTATTGATCTGATTAGCAGGCAACATTGTCCTAGAATGCTCACAAGACCTCAGCGTGAGTAGAACCGTCCACATGGAACCTTCTGCTACACTGTCTGTACATCCATGTTTGTTAGGACAGCGATGTCACTTGCATGGCACACAGACCTACACCCATGCCCTGAGTGACCCAACTGCATGAGAAACTGGTATCCAGTCCATGGCAATGCCAAGTCCCTGGACTGGTTCTGTGACCTGAAGGGGTGCACCAAGCATGCCCTTTTTCTTGAGTACTATCCATGTCCTCGGTTGTTGACTTGAAGCTGTGTTGGCAGCGTACCAATTTTTGCAAATTAATGGTCCTGAACAGATCATTTTTCTGTGTCAGAGAGAAAGTTGGTATACCAGCCCCATGTGAGTAAAATGTCGGCTTCACTGTGGAACCCAGACCCTTGCATTTACATTCTGTATGCATGTTGAGTGCATTGTGCTTGTGAGGTGCATACAGGACAGCAAGAGTCTCTGTGCAATATGAGAGTGTTTGTTGGGACCAGTGAGATCCATTTTCGATGTCCCATGGTTTAGCACTGCAGTAGATGGAGGATGGTTACAGCTTCCTTGGACAGTGGCAGTGTATCGCTTGCATTCCTCTGGCTGTAGCTTGGCAACCCAGACATTGAAATGAGGGCGGATGGAGACAGGGCTACACTTGGAAATTCTATGAGGAACTTTTAGCAAGGTAGTGCTCATTATTTCACTACCTGCTGCACAACCATCATCTCACAAGACAGAACATTATATTTGAAAAGGAGCCACGACAAACCGTTTCAATGAAATTAGACTGTGGATCCATACCCCGTTTGGAGAATAAATATTAAAAGTGCGAATCAAAACACCCAACTTTGCTCCAGCTCCAAATTCTTCTTTACCAAGAAAGGTAGTGCCCCACATATTACTTAAAGAGCTGGGGTGTGATCGGGGCTGGTGTCTGCAGGACAGCAAGTCTCCTATAAGTGACAGGACATCACCTGAATTCTCTACAACTTGTGGGAGAAGCTGAAGGGGTTGTCTAGTGTTTTGACGCCTGCCTGCCTACCTGCTTGAAGAATGGTACCTGGCCATGCAGGAAGACAGACTGTCCAGGAGGAGAAGCCCAGCGTGATCCAGGCATATGGAAACCCAGAGGTAGCTAACTCCCAGCGGGAACGAAGCTGGTGCTGACCAAAGTCACGAGGGGGTCTCCCAGTGTGATCCCTATAGTGAACTGTGTAGAGAAGCAATCAGCCAGTATGGCATTGTGCTATTCACCACCCCTGCAGCATGCCCGAACAACTGGCGCTGCTGCTGCCCAGCATGGTGTACCCTCATAAGGAACTGTCATTGCCGCAGAAGCAAAAGTCCTCCGCATTCCAGAGGCTGCAACTGAAGAAGACGAGCACCTGTCTGCACCCAGGCAGGAATCTGCAAATGCTGAAGACGAGCACTTGTCTGCTCCTAGCCAGGAGGCTGCAACTGCAGAAGACGAGCACCCGTCTGCACCGAGGCAGGAATCTGCAAATGCTGAAGACGAGCACCTGTCTGCTCCTAGCCAGGAGGCTGCAACTGCAGAAGACGAGCACCCGTCTGCACCGAGGCAGGAATCTGCAAATGCTGAAGACGAGCACCTGTCTGCTCCTAGCCAGGAGGCTGCAACTGCAGAAGACGAGCACCCGTCTGCACCGAGGCAGGAATCTGCAAATGCTGAAGACGAGCACCTGTCTGCTCCTAGCCAGGAGGATGCAACTGCCTGACTAGGACCAGATGAGCTGGTCTGCCACACTGTTCAATGCAGGTGCCCAAGTGAAGCGTAAGACTGCTGCCCATGGTCCCCTGTGGCTAGAGCTGATGCTGAGCACGCAAGATCACTGACGGCACAGTTGAACATCTCATGAGCCACATCTCCGTTGCACAGGTAACACTGGATCTGAACCCGAAAGACTGAATGACTCTGGGGCCGATTCCGATGTCGGACGGACTCAGGTCCGTCCGACATCGTCCAGGAGCCGTACCCGACCGACCTGCTGTCGTCGGTTACGGCCCCTGCAAGTGCGATGCGACCGAACCCTGTTCGGTCGCACTCGTATACTGCACAATGGGAGCATGCATTCCGAGCGGAATGCATGCTTGCATTGTGAAAAGCAGGGGTGCAGTTCATCCCTGCACCCTGTGGCCGGCACCCCAAGGTGCCTGCCACCGGGTGCAGGGATCAACAGAGGGGCACCATAGGTGCCCCCAGGCCGCCATTCGGCGGCCTCGCACCCATGGGGGCCCTACTGGGGCCCCCAAAGACAGTTACCGACTGCCTTTTCGTGCCGGAAAGACCGGCACGAAAAGGCAGTGAAATACTGCCATCGTACTCCCTCGGTCGTGAAGAGGCGGCCGGGGGAGTACTGAAGGATTTCCGGACGGCGGACGGGCTCTCCGAGCCCGTCGTAAGCCATCCGGAAATCCGAGTCGGATTCCTTTCCGACCGAGCCCATCTGAATGGCTCGGTCGGAAAGGAATCCGGCCGGCACATTCCGATTCGGTCGGAAGGGCTCCGACCATCGTTCGGTGCCCTTCCGGCCGAAATCGGAATCGGCCCCTAAGTCTTAAACATGCTAAGCCGAACCTGTCATAAGAATGCTAACCTTTGCTAATGCTAACTCTTTTGGCTTAAAGAACTATTGAAATGACCTATAAACTATACAGTAAGATAACCGCTAGTGATCTCCACCTGTGTGTAATCAATGCCTATCCCAGGCCTGTTTAGTACTATTTGATAAGTTAACATAGGCACTGGAGAACTTCCTAAAGCTTCACTAGAACCTGTAGGTGAGGTCGCGACCCTTAAAATGTATCCCCATTGAAGTGTGTAGTATCTTGTTTTGCTGTGTAATTATTATTTATTATTTGCTATTATTTTTAGTATCTATTAAGCATGTGATTACCCAAAGGTGTCCTGCTGGTAACCGAACACCCTGAAGTCACAGTGACACTGAGCAAGTTCGGAGGGAACAACAAGGTTTATAGAGATTCATACATTTTATAAGATTAGTTTGGCTTCTCAGATGGCAGAGAAGCAGATTCCACTTAGTGGGCACTTGAAATGCAAATGATCTCCCCCCATGCCCCCCCCAGTGAGCTTTCTTACATGTATGTACTTGCAATAAATAGGCAGAAGATGAACTCAATGTTTGTGGAGGGTTGTACCTAGTAAGCTGTTGTTGAATAAAGCCTCGGCGAAGATCATTTAAGGCCTACAAACAAATGAAAAAGGCTCTTGAAAAGATTGCATTTCTTTATAGGAAGCCAGTGAAGTGCACAAAGATGACTGGAAATGTGGACATTGTCTGGAAGATTAAGTAATAGGCATGCTGCACAATTCTGCACCAATTGGAGGTGTTGAGCTTTCTATGTGGGCAGCCAGAGATAAACAGTGCTGGCATAATCAAGGCTGAATCTGACCAGCGCTTGAACGATGGGGAAATGAGTACTTTTTTTTTTTTTAAACTAAAAAATAAGCACTGGCCGGACACCATATTATTGTGTCTGCTGGTTGACTGTTGCGTTCTGAGTAACCCTGGGCGAAGTGCTACGCTACGCTCGCGTAGTTTGCGAAGTTTGCGCTACTTCGCACAACGCGAATTGCACGTAGCACAGTGCGAACACGCGTAGCGTGAGCGTAGCGTAGTGCCGCGGTCATTTTTTGCTTGCTCGCGGTCCTCAACGTCAAGTTGGCGACCGCGAGCAAGCAAAATGACATCCCGCGAGATTCTCAACGCGGGAGGTCAGGTTTCTCATTGCGAGTGGTCGCGTATGCTTGCGACCGCTCGCGATGAGAAACTACCAGTCCGCGTTGAGAAAGCTGCCGCTCGAGTAAAATCTACTCGAGCGGCAGTAAAGACAGCTCGCACTGTGCAAGTTGCCGTTTTCAATGATTGCACAGTGCGGACAAGCATCCGGCACTGTGCAATCATTGCGAACAGTGCGCTACGCAGTTCGCGTAGTGCTACGCGAAGCTTGCGTAGCGCGAACTGCACTTTGCGTAGCTTCGCGAAGCATTACTTCGCGAACTACGCCCACCCTTAGTTCTGAGCTCTTGTCTCCCCCACTACCTCCCTGAAAAGTCTTTGACTTCTCACTCTTGCTGCACTGAGAGTCAAGTGTGGAAAGGGAGTACTTGGTTCAGTTTGCATCCCACCAGACATAAATGACCCCAACCACCACAGTTGTTGCCCAGTAGTCCTTGAATACCCTGTGACTCCGTGAACAGAGTCTGACAAAGTTTGAGTGGAAATTCATGCTTTCTGTGTCCTTCATGTGAAGTTGTAGTTGTAAATGATGGCATTTGTTCACCTAATTGTCGCTTGGTTGTGTAAATGCATTTGGCGTATTTTAGTATGTTAAGATTGTGTCTCTTTCATGTGTGAAATAGAGAGCAATGGGTAATACCTATATCATTATACACATACAGTTGTGCTTTTTATGCTGTATAAAAATGGAATCACAATACCCATGTACGCTTGGTTGTAAAGTTAGTTGTTCTTCCAAAGTGGATAAGCGCATACGGGAGCATGTGCTCACAAAAACTGTTTTCAAATATGCCTTATTTGCAAACAGGACTTCAAAAAGTACACAATTTGCTTGCTATAACTATTCTACACTATTAATATTTATTTAAAAAAAACACAATTGCCCAAATAGCTTTTATTCACAAATGTAAGTTTACATGTGTAAATGTATTCATGTGTAAATCTACTACAACACATAGTAGTAACTTTACATTTGTTTTAGTGTTCACCATTTCCAAGTTTAAAGTAACTCCTAGATGCAGACTTACATGTATACACCACCTGATGGCTCTTTCTATGCCAGGATTTACAAGTATAATGTTAACTACTCATAACTTTTCACTTATATGTGGAGAACATCACCATCGATGGGAATGTGTAGGGAAAATTATTAAAGTATGTTAATCTTTAAAGAAATGTAAAACGTTTTATATAAAATATTAAATATATAATAATTTAATACATTTACTTTAAGCCTAGAATTAATCATATACAATGATACTGCACCTTTACTTGAATAATTAGTATATTAAAACATATTTACCTAATTTTTATATTATAATTCTTAAAGAATAATTGTGAACAATCCCACTAGCAGTAAAATATTTATTTGTATTTAATGCATTAAAAATTATGTACAGAATTAAAGTAAATTATTTTTTCATTTTTTAGCACAAGGTTAAAAGTTTAATTTAATTTTAATATTAAATTAAGGTTCTTAATAAGCATTATAATAATTATTTATCAATTATATGTATAATTTTTAACATTAAACAATATATACATGTGTGTGTGTGTGTCTATGTGTAAACATATATGTGTCAGGTCCGACCAAGCATGTTACGAGTTTCCTCTCCACTGGCGGTGTCATGGAGGTTCCTCCTCCATGTACACCGTGGCGGAGAGGAAACAAAGGGGGCTCTACAGGGCCCCCTGTGCCTCCATCGCATGTGAATGCGCACACAGGGGAATAACAATTGCCTCCCTGTGTGCATGCACACCAGTTCCTGCAAGGCATGGACTTTCGGGTCCATGCCATGGAAGGAACCTTGTTGTGCGGTCCCATTGCTGTGCCTTTTTCAAATGCACCGTCGCCTTTGAAAGAGGCACCGCCGTGGACCACCACGCCGCCCGCTCACCAGACCCCTTTAAAGTCGTAATCTGGCGGGCGGGCAGCGGCAAGTCTCTGCAGTAGAGGGGGTGCGGTGGTGGCCCGCTCCCGCACTGCCGAAACGTACATAAATATCTAAATCATACATATATTTGTACATTCCTATACATGTACAATCATACATACATATATCAAAACAGATATTCAAGCATTCATTAATACATCTATGCATACATAGAAATAGCGTGCTATAAAAATTCTACAATACTACACAATACAATAGACATATAGATACATACACACTGTTAGACCTGAAATCCTTGGTGTGGTATTCCCCCAAACGTTTTGCCTTCACTCCCTAATGTGCTGAACTCATTTTTGTTGGCTTTAGGACTCTGTGCACCTTGCCACTGCTAACCAGGAAAGTGCGTATGCATGGTAACTTTGGCCTACACCTAATTGGCACATTTTATTTACTTGTAAGCCCCTAGTAAATGGTATTACCTGTACCCAAGCCTATAAATTAATTTCTACTAGTGAGCAGCAGCACTCATTGTGCCACCCACTAAGGTAGCTCTGTAAAACATGTCTCAGGCCTCCCACTGCAACCTAGGGTGCTTTTTCAAACTGCCATTTCGACCTGGCAAAATAATCTTTTTGCAAGGCTTAAACCTTCCTTTTTAATACCTATAAGTCATCCCTAAGGTAGACCCCACCCACTTATTGGACAGGGAACATGGTATTTAAAATGTAGGACAAGTGTGTGCAAGTTTTACATCCCCTGACAGTGAAAAACTCCTAAAGGCGTTATTCACTGTTGTTAAGCCTATCTCTCCTATATACTAACACTGAGCTAACTTATTACATTTCAGTGCTAACTTCAGATTGGGAGCAGATAGATGTGATGTTCACACTCAACTTAATTGTAATTTTAAATTATCTTTAATGGTGAAGTTGGATTTTAAGTTTCAATTTTGAAATTGTGACTTTTAGAAAGTTGACTTTTTCTCTCCAGACCAACTGTGCCTTTCTGTCACGGTCCTGAGTTACAAGACTTTGAATGCCTCTGCTTCTGTAGGTTGTGTATTGCTTCCAGACAGTGAGACAAAAGGAGCCTAGGTGTGAGGGGAGAGGGTCTTCCTGAGGGAATGGCTGGGGAAGAGCTGTCCTCTGCCTTGATTATACTTCAAAGGGCCCTGACTGAAGTACACACAAAGGAACCTGACACCAGGCCTGCCCTTGCATTTGTCAACCTAGACAATTTAAAGCCAGGGGAAGGAGAAAACTGACCAGAACCAGTTTTGGGGGTTGATCAGGGAATTTCCCCACATAAAGACTGGAACCAGGTATAAAAGTGAGACCTTCGGAACTGCTCATTAGAACACTGTTAGACCTGTGGAAGATTCAAGAGAATGACAGCCCTGGTGTTGGGGGGAGGTGGACTGCCCTGTTGACTGAAGAAGGAAGATAGGACCTGCTTGCCTTGAACCCAGCTACCCAGAGTGACTCCATTGTCAATTGGCTGGCCTCCTGTGTGAGCTACAGGGACACAATAAGCTTTCAGAGTCCTGCCTTTTTTTTTTTTTTTGCAGAGTTTTATATAGCGCGAACTTGACCCAAATCGGGTATCAGAGCGCTTTACATAGCACCAGTTACGTTACATTAGGACACACATTCATTTTTGTTAGGCACGGGGAGATTAAGTGATTTGCCCAGAATCACAGGATGTTCAGCGTCATTGCCGAGACTCGAACCCAGTTCCCCAGATTCGAGGTCGGACGCCCTAGCCGTTAGGCCAACTCGCAACTGCCCATCTGACCAGCACCAACTGGACCTGTCTGAGCCCCGCTGCTGGTCTCTGCTGGAGTGAACCCTGAACCCCAAGAGGTGTCCCCCAGGTCCTGGACCCTTGGCTGGCATCAGTGAGAACTCCTCTTCGGGAAAAGTTGAAAATCCTGAAGTTTGGGCTCCTCATGACCGCAAAGTGACCTCTTTGCACCGAGAATCAACTGCCCATGACAATTGCCAATGCGAAGCCTCAGCTGGATCTGCTTGTCGCATCGACAATGACCATCCGCTACGATTAAAAATGTGAGACCCGCACTTTGCGTCAACAGCGAACGTGCGTGCCGATCAACCAACGCGAATCTCCAAAGAGGACTGGCTCTTCGCTCTACAGCAATGGCCGTCTGTGATACTCGACCTGCTCCTTGCTCCAAAAGCCTCCTCATCGTGGCCCACCAACACGAACGTCATCTTTTGCGCCAGTTTGAGATGGTAACTCTTCAGCAGGACTAACCTAGTCCATGTATCTGACCCACGCTCCATCGTGGTCTGCCTGAAATTGTGACTTTCCCCTGGTCTAGCATGACCAGAAAACCACCAGTGGCACTATAGTCTTCTTGGCGCTACTTTTACCTCAATCTTTAATATAATAAAAAGCTAATATCTCCTGTTCTACTGATTGGATTTTTGTTGTTTTGGTGTCATTTTGTTATAATTTACTATTTTTTTTTAATTGGTTTGGGATTTTTCTTGTATTGCGTTTTCACTTTATTGCAGTTTGTGTGTTGTATAAATACTTTACACATTACATCTAAGAAAAGCCTGACTGCTTAGTGCCAAGCTACCAGAGGGTTAAGCACAGGTTAATTTAGTGACTTTTGTGGTTCACTCTGACAAGGATTGGCTTTATTATTTGAGTGGAGCTTCTACCCCTCCCAACTAAAAACTTTGGGGCATATTATCAAGGGATTTATCGCCGCTTTAGCGGCACTTTTTGCCGCTAAAGCGGCGATATTTATATCGCCCTATTAGCAAGCTGTCTCTAACTGGCGTTAGCGACAGCTTTTAGGCGTTAGCGGCCGGGATTCACATCGCCTTGCAAGTCAGCGATAATTATCGCTAATGACATGACATGCAAGGAAGGCGTTCCCTACTAAAAGCGACTGGAAACAGTCGCTAACTCCACTACCCCCTATTAGCAAGGCAGGCGAAGCGATAAAATAATTTGCGCTAAGCGCGTTTATCGCTATATTTTATCACCTGCTAGTGAGGATGACTTACCTGTTTAAAGTATAGGAGGTGGATTCTAATGCTGAATCCACCTTAGCGATAATTCGAGAATATCGCTGCTTTTCCAGCGATATTCTCACATTTTGCCGCTATCACTGGAAATATTATCGCTATGGAGATAAACCTTACTAATAGGGTGTTATCTCAGCGATAATTTCCAGCGATAGGCGGCGTTAACAAAAAACGCGCTAAGCGCGTTTTGCGATAAATATCGCAACTCCTTGCTAATATGCCCCCCAATTCCTTACACATACCCAGACCAAAATGCATGCATACATACATACATAAGTACTTAAATATATGTGTGTATGTACATAGTTATATAAGTATGCAATACATGCACACGTTTATATATACTTATATAACAACATATGAATATCACACAGTTGATGATAGCGACTGTGAAATTGTGGTTGAGACTCAGTTTCCTTGAAATGGAGATTTTTAGTTTGCTTATAACTTTGGTACCGTTCAACAAATCGGCAAAATATATTATAATCAAATAGCATACAAGACTAAAAGACTTAGTGAGAATTTGCTGCTGTATTCCACTCTTTTTAGGAAGTGGAAGGATGTAGTCTGCTGCCCTGGCAGACTACAGACTGCCATATTGAGAGATCTCTGCCTGTTTGCCGGAGATCTCTTTACCTTTGAAGGAGCTACCACCACTAATGCTTTGCTGTGCTCCCACACCACGCAGATTTTTCCTTTGTTGTTAAAAACAAAAAAGAAATGTCCCTAAGCCTCTGGCAGTTTTCTCCCTGCTTGTAGGAGTCTTTTATTTGAGTTTCTGTTTGAGTCCACTAAGCTTTCACTGGTGGTCTCAAACAGGAAAAAATTCAGCAGGCCAGGTTTCCTGGCAAACCTGTTTTTAGGGGGGAGGATGATGGAAGGAGGATATAGGGTCAATTAGAAAAAAGTTTTTTTGTTTTTGATTCCCGTAGAAACTTTGCTCTCTGCAGCAAAAACTGCTGAAGAGAATTACACCAACTAGGGAATGGAACTAGACCTTTACCAAGAGAGCATAATTGCTTGATTTAGTGTGAATCCATTTGGTAGTTTTCGAGATGTATACATTACCAAAAGATGTTAGGTGAGCTTTGATGGGGCAGACAGTGGCCTGTATTTGTTGGATTATTCGTGGATCTGTATCATCAAATCCTCTAAGGACAATACATTTCCAAATTTTTAAAAAACATTGGAAGAGGGAGCATTTCTTTCCTTTGTCCAGTGCAGAATTTGTGAAGCCTTGAGTGATTCCAACGTCTGTGCACCCTGATTGGCTTGCAGCAACTAGAATTGTTTTGTGTCAGCCACTACAGGATGCCAGGCGCCAAAGTCTGCATCCTGAAATATAATCACTGAGAGCATATAATGGAGCTGATACTGCACCCACATGTAAAAAAGAAAACACCTGTTTGACTTGCAGGAATCATGGATCCACAGTCAGGTTGTCAGATTTGCAATTTTGTGGCTAGAAACATGAATTTTGAACTTTTTTTGCAAGTCCTGAAAAAAGATAAAACAGCAAACAAATCCCAGTGCACTTACGCTTGGAAAAGACAAGGAACAGTGAGTGTTGAGGACCCCAGGACAGACTCAGTACCAGGCCTTATGCCAGAGTCCACAGTGCATGACCAAAAGCCATACACAGCAGGTTCAGTGGCTAGTGCAACGTTATCATGTGTGTTATTATTTTTATTATTATTTAAGGATTTGTAACATGCACAGCTACCCCCAGGGGATTCTCGGCGCAGAAGCAGTAAGGAGGAGAATTTAAAAAGTAGCAAATTAAAAAAGCCTGGTCTTCAAACCCTCACAAAAAGCAAGCAGTGACGTACAAGTTCTCAGGTGCTCTGGAAGGGAGTTCCATAATTTCAGGCCTCAGTAAGAGAAGGAGCGCCCTTTCCTACGGGCTAGGTGGAATCTGGGCACATTAAAGAAAGCTTGATTAAAAAATCTCAAAGCTGGGGCGGGCTGATAGGGCACCACCAATTCGTGAATATATTGAGGTCCCAGTCCAGCTTTGGACTTGAACATATGGTTTTAAATTTAATGCCTATAGAGATTGTGATTTCATTGAACTGAAGCAGACCCGGAATCAAAGGGCTATACTGAACAATTAACGGTTATGTCCACCTACCAAATTTTAAACGGACTGATTACGAGTGTGGGAAGTTGTTTAACTCCCGGATTACATAAAGCAGGCTGCATTCAACAGCAGGTCACTGCCACCTACTAAATTTTAAATGGACTGTATACGAATGTTGGAAGTTATTTAACTCCTGTATTAACTCTAAGCATGCTGCATCCAACAGCAGGTTTTTCATCAGAATAGCACATTGAACATGGCAGAACAAGAGGCGAATGTATTTTAACCCTTAAACAGCGTACTTTATGACCGAATGGTTATTATCCTGTAACTTGAGGAACAGGTCATAGATGACTCTGCAGTCAAGCCGCACCTGACTAAAATCGGCACGTCACTAAGCCAAAACCGGTCTGATGATTGATTAGAGGAGAGGAGAGGAGAGAAAAAAATGTTTGGTCCTGAGGAAGGTGGTTCCATTATTTTAATCCACCGAAACGCGTCGACGCCCTGGTTTTCAATAAATTTGTATGGCACTGAACACTGTTTTGATAAAGCATTGATGATTTCCATGATGTTCAGTTGATTTATGTTTGCAAATTAATGTACTCAATGACAAATGTGATTGTCTTTTGGAAAGTCCTGTCCGTTTTTAAAAAAAATATATGATTTGTGTATTATCCATGTTTTTAACAATGTTTTGATATATGTGTAAATCAGATCCTTTTTATTAAATGGTATTTATAAGTGTTTTGATATCCGGTTCAGTTTTGTGTCTGTGAATTTGAGTGGGAAATAATTGAGTATATGTGGAATGTTTCTGTATAGGTGTACCAAAAGGGAATTATACATTTGACCTATAGAGATTGTGAGCCAGAGTAGCTCATTGAGAAGATGAGAGACTGATGCAAATTTTGGAAGCCAGTACAGAAGTCTAGCAGTTGCATTCTGTACTACCTGCAACCGACAAATTATTGCCTTGTCGGAGCCCAGGTTTAAACACATTGCCATAGTCCGATCTGGGCACAATTAGGGCCTGGATCACAGTCCTTTGAGCTGGGTCGGGGATAGTCCGAATTATCTTTCTTAGCCACTTAAGCACAGCAAAACAAGTGGCAGTCACCTTGGTCACCCGAGGTTTCATAGGAAGTGTGTCATCCAGTAGGAATCCCAAGTTTTTTACCTTTGAAGATTGAGTCGGCGGAGCCCCAAGAGAGCCCAGCCAATGTTGTGGGCCCGACAGAGAGGAGTGCTTTGCCAAGAATCATGACCTCCGTTTTATCCCCATTGAGCGAGTTATTGTTCATCCTTGAGGAGAGGCGACTCAAGCCCAGGTTCAGATCAGAGGGTACATGATTAGAGTTTTGTCCTAGACTATCAAAGGTAGAATCAGATGGCGCAGGGGAATGGAGGCAGGTGCAGAGCCTTCACCCAAAGTCATTTAAGAATAGCCAAATGCACAAATGTCAGCTACTATCGCAGCAGTGGCGGGGGAAAGGGTATTTGGGTTTGCAGCCTGTAGCCAACTACCTCAGAGCACTGCTAAAGGCCATGTTCAGCGTGGTTAGAAATACAGAAGACTCGGCACAGGGTGAAGCCTGCAGCAGGTCCTTTGGTCACATCCCTCATCACACAGCTAGAGGACATGTGCATGCATGTTGGTTGGATGGCATAGGTGCAGGACCTTTCCAGAGACCAGGTGTAGCTAGAGTTGGGTGTGCAGGAGGCTGGGCGTAGAGCTTGGTCCAGACCATGCCATCAACCCCCACTACGCACTGGTTTGGATGCCAGAAAGAAGTAAGGAGTACATCATCAAAAAAACGTCTTCTCTTAGTCATTAATGTAAAACCTTGAAATTGTAAATCACAGCCTAGTTTTTAGAAAAATTTAGATTTTTTTTAAAGAGTGTTGCTTTCTAAAGTGTGTTGTTATTCGATGATGTGGCTCTGTTGGGATTTTGGCCTGAGGTTTTTAAACATACCCTACATTGGCCATATGTGAGATTATTGCAAACAAAAGTACCAATGTTTTGCAGACTTAATATTAACTACTAAAATATTGTGAAGGAAGTATACTCCCTATAATATGGATTTAACTTTCTTAACTCCACATCTGCGTATC
The DNA here is from genome assembly GCA_963921515.1 of Calotriton arnoldi. Classification (NCBI taxonomy): domain Eukaryota; kingdom Metazoa; phylum Chordata; class Amphibia; order Caudata; family Salamandridae; genus Calotriton; species Calotriton arnoldi. The sequence continues at coordinate 176,731 of CAWUFW010017682.1, read as the reverse complement.
TCAAAGATATGTGGATTTTCAAGGAATGTCTAAGTGGAGTTATGGCGAATAAATCTATAGTTACCTCTTTATACTTACCTTAAAGATATTTTGGTAGTGCAGTATTTAAAACTCAAATTTAGGTGGTATAAACTTTAGGACTTCGTAATTAAAAACTGCGCTATTTCATTTGGTAAGAAATAATATTAGCTGCTCAGAGAAAGTGAGTACCTGCTTACTGTTTACCCTAGTATTCAGAAATGTATAAGCAGACAACCATTGGCCATGTTTCTGTATACTGTTGATAAAGATTTTTCTATGAGTTGGCATTTTTGTGACCCATTAGCAGTGTGAGGTATGCATTTAAACATGAATTCATATTTACAGACTGATATAATATGAATAGTTTTGAAACAAAATTCCTATGATGTGTAGAAGTGCGTTTTTCTAATGTATGTTGACTAGGCCACATTACTGTGAAAACGCCATCTTGTCCGAGATGGAAGTCATCTCAGTCACTCATTCCGTGTATCCGCCCCTTTGCGCACCTTCTTCCCACAAGCTCTGCAGAGCACCGTAATGCTGTAATGAATTTAGAGTTTTTCCTCTGTTATGGTTGTTCTGCTCACAAAGAACCTTCCCCAGTTCAGTTGAAACATTTTGCAAAGTTTTCCACTTGTTCACTGAGACCTACTCATTCACATAACGCATTATTGTTCGTTCAAGATGGCAGCAGCATAGAGGGTGCTGCACAATTACTCATGCAGTGGGTTAGTGCTTAGGGGTGAAGGCAATAAGACAAGTATTTTTCATGTGTTCTGATTTGCTGAAGAAATGATACATTTGCTTACATAATGATGAATCGGTATACATTTTTATTTTATATGCAAGAATAATGTATAAAAAACCTGGACAGTGGCGTGAACCAGAAGATATCCCAGGTGACTTAGATGCTGCTGGTTATGCTGTCCGTTTTTCTATTGATTGTGCTGCTTATTTGGTACTTAGAATAACTTCTGATTTCTACACACTCCGTATAACTCTGCATTGACAGCCTTCGCTGCATTGACTCTGTATAGCTTTACTCTTTGATTTTTAAAATAAAACCCTTTAACTTTTCATTGATCTAGAGCTCAGTTCTTGATGGGCCCTAATGAATTTAATATTTGAATTATTTAGTGAAATCGTATTCTTCTTGATTTTGAATGAATAAATGAAATATCATTTATATAGCGCAGCTGCTCTGACAGAAGCGTCTTGGCGGTTGAGCTTGCAAAGTGGAATGAATTTACAGCTCCCAGAAGAGATACTGTTGTATTCCTCTTAGGGTGTCCATAAACGGGCTTTCCAGTATCATGTCCTTATATAGGCACAATTCGCCCTACCCTTATATAGGCATAAAATCCCAACCCTTATTTAGGCATTAAACCGTGCACTCCAAATACAGGCATGGTCTCTGACATCCGTCCACCCTAACGTCACAACGAGTTCTTGAAGAACAGACCCTTAGGCTGCGGGAGTTTCCCTAGTCCAGGACTATTGATTTCTTCAAGGACTCATATATTATGTATGAACCGTTATTCCTTAGGGGTTCATCCATAACGTCTTTCGCTGTCCGACTCACGTCAATACTAAACATTCCTAGGTACTCTCAGGTATAAATATACCTTCCCTAGCCCTTGTAAACTAGAGGAGACCTCGACTTCAGAGGAGCCCGTATCCCGGCCTGACGCACTGAGAAGACGCTGTCATCCCTGCACGCAGAGAATCCAGCTTCCAGTGATCTGACTTCCCTTGCGGGGTGTTGGAGTTCGAGTCTGGCAAAGAGATTCCAACCTCTCTCATTCTTCAGGTATGGAGCAGACTAGAACCTAGAGGGACTCTTGGCATACTAGGCATACTAGGCTTAACATACTCTTAGTATACCATAGTAAGGAATACTTCACCTACTTCATACCTCTCCCTATACCTAAGTTAGGTTAGGCACATTGGGGTAGAACTAGCTTAGCAACGCATCGTATGAGTACTCGCATTTTTAGTCTGTGTTATTTATGTAACAGCATATGTACTAAAAGATAATGCTAACGCAGTATTATTTATTTCTACTGCTCACACTGTACATTATTTATCTCGCATACTGTCTTGTGATCGTAACAGCACATTTAACTTACACCAGAAACAAGACTGTTCAATAAACCTTTTATTGAAACGCCCGTCTATTCTTTCTGTGTAACTTTGAGGAAAACTAAGTATGCAGGATTGAGCTGAGTGAAATAGTTATCTATTGTTTCCACGACTCTGGGACACGTTCTGATTCTAAAGGGAAACACAGTGGTCATGTTTTGCGGCTGCCAGAAACTACTCCCTTCTTGTTATCCAAGGAGTTTCTAGTGGCCTCTGAGCTAGCTGGCACAAGTAATTAAGTTTAATATACTCGATAGGGACATACTGACCTTAGTCCTATGTCAAACCTATAGGATATATTATTCCAATGCGCAGAGCCTATTAGGGAAATAGGAGCTACACTACATGGCGCCCAACGGTTTGGTAAGGCGGTAATTCAACGTTAGATACTGAGTAACTCAGCCGTGCTTTTTTTCTCAAGACCCCTACCCATATACTCCAAAAGACGTCTGGAGTGGGCAGGGTTCAGTATCCACCACGGCTACATAGGGCAGTACCCTATATATTAGCTGTTTGGTTTGCTCAACGTTGAAAGATACAGTGTTCCAAAATATTGTGCACCTAATCTTTGTTTCCTTGAAACTTGTTCTACATTTTTCAAACAACAAAATGCCTGAAAATGAAAATAACACCGAGAACGGTGGAGCTGCGGCTGACCCAGTCGTAACAGCTTTTAACTTTACAGGTTTAAATGAAAACGAGGAGGGTGTTATAGACATCCCTCAAAACTTAAGAAGAGCCATCACTCTAAAACTTATAAAACATGGCCTACCGCTAAGAGGAGGTAGAGCAGTTTTCGTGATAGAGGCACATGAATCCTTTCAGACAGAGGTATTCTATTCATGGGTAATATTTCCTGAATGCAATCCAATATCACACACATTTCACTTCTACAAAGAAGATGATCTACCAGAGGAATATATTCCTTTCGAGGATACTGAAATTCCATTAACATACCAGGAGCATCAGCTCTGGTTTAAAGGCGCCCTAAAACATCACAAAAACATTACTAGGCTCGGTCCACTAGGTAGACCAGGAGCAACATGGCCGATTCTAGCCGGCTACACACCTCATCCTGAACTGGAGACAATGTTAGATGAGGAACTACTTACTCAAATACAAGAGTTAATAAAAATTTACAGACAATTGGTCCAATATGTCATGCAGACTTTTACAGTCCAGCAACCATTAACACTTCCAAATCCATCTCCCCAACAGGGGAATACACTAAAAATTACACCACAGACTCTATACGCAGTCATGGGTAAAATGCCCACAAAACGTGAGCAAATTCCGTTCTGGATAGCTCAAAAAATTACTCAAATCGAAGCAGTATTTCCAAATACTAGCCCGTATGAGAAACACAGAATCCTAACAATCAGTTTACCAATGGGGATCACACCACAACTGGAAGACTGTACCACTTGGGGCTCAGTCTTTGCTGCCATCTATACCAAAACACATGGCATTCCGTCAATTGCGGTAATACCTGATGTCCTTAAACAAATTCAAAATGAATACGGGGCAGAGCCTGCTCTAAATTTAGGTATGAAATTACTGAAAAATTTCGACCAGGTCTCAACAATAATATTATCTAATATTAAAGGAGAGGCAGCAGCAGTTGCGATCCGCCAAAAATTAAGGGAATTCGATGTTACAGAACATCAAACTGAGCTACCCAGAATAATAGAACAATCTTATGCAGAATTAGGCAGAGATAGTTTGGGTGGAAGACCAGTGAAGCCGAAGCTATCTGAAAGTCCTGAGAAGGACTCAATTAAACAAACTCCTACATCTTTTAAAAAGAAGTGGGAGTCTACTAAACAAAAATCAAACGAGAAACGTTCTCAATCCCGAGGTAGGTCTCCTCAACAGGAGCCCTCTGAAAGGAGGTATAACCTCAGGAATAGGGATAATTTGAGAAAACCTGATAGGTATCAAGATACTGATACACGTTCCTCTCGTCCCTTTCAGATCTCATCACAGACTTCGGAAAGAAGAGGACGAACAGAACACAGAGAAGAACGCGTGAAATCGAAAGACGACAAACACGCTCCAAAAACTAAAGTAAAACCTCAATTCTCCAAAAGAAAGTAGCAGGTCTAAAAATAAGACATGCCGAGAATACTGAGAACACAACTCAAGAACGGAGAATGGGCTCAGACCATGCTGGACAGTGCAGCAGAAGTCACAATAGTTCGCCAGAACCTGAAGGAACTTCTGGAGATAGTGGACTTGAATGAGTACATCACAGTAGAGACTGTAGACACCAGGGTTAGTACTCCACAAAAGTTATATGAAATAACACTCCGGATGGAGGGAGACAAACCTAGACAGGTGAAAGCACTTTTTGGGAAAGACTATCAACGGGCTATGACATACTTCTAGCAGAAAAGGACTGGCCACCACAATTTGTCAGGGAGTGCCCACATGGTGAGGACATTATTATGACTGCCTTCTCCAACCATATTCCAATAAACCTAAAATATACATATGCCAGGAAATGGGCAGTGGCCCAGGCCCCAGCATTATATAAAAATCATGTAGGATGGGATGAGGACTCACCTCACCATAAAATACATCTGAAACATGAACCAACTGCACAACGGCAGTACCCAATAAAGCAAGAAGCTAAAAAACAGGTCAGGGAGATCTTAGATCAACTTGAATATCAAGGGGTGATTGAAACATGCACCTCCTCAATGAACAATCCTTTGTTTCCTGTCTCCAAACCAGACAATACATATCGTCTAGTTTTGGACTACAGACACCTAAACACTTGTTCTAAAACTTTTGCAGTGCAAAATGCACACAGCACAGCATTAATTAATAACATTGTGCGTAAAAAATATAAAACAACATTAGACATCTCAAATGGTTTCTTTTGTCAAAACATAGCACCTGAAAGCAGGTACTTAACAGCATTCTCCATAATGGGGACCCAGCGTCACTTTTGTAGACCAGGAGCAACATGGCCGATTCTAGCCGGCTACACACCTCATCCTGAACTGGAGACAATGTTAGATGAGGAACTACTTACTCAAATACAAGAGTTAATAAAAATTTACAGACAATTGGTCCAATATGTCATGCAGACTTTTACAGTCCAGCAACCATTAACACTTCCAAATCCAACTCCCCAACAGGGGAATACACTAAAAATTACACCACAGACTCTATACGCAGTCATGGGTAAAATGCCCACAAAACGTGAGCAAATTCCGTTCTGGATAGCTCAAAAATTACTCAAATCGAAGCAGTATTTCCAAATACTAGCCCGTATGAGAAACACAGAATCCTAACAATCAGTTTACCAATGGGGATCACACCACAACTGGAAGACTGTACCACTTGGGGCTCAGTCTTTGCTGCCATCTATACCAAAACACATGGCATTCCGTCAATTGCGGTAATACCTGATGTCCTTAAACAAATTCAAAATGAATACGGGGCAGAGCCTGCTCTAAATTTAGGTATGAAATTACTGAAAAATTTCGACCAGGTCTCAACAATAATATTATCTAATATTAAAGGAGAGGCAGCAGCAGTTGCGATCCGCCAAAAATTAAGGGAATTCGATGTTACAGAACATCAAACTGAGCTACCCAGAATAATAGAACAATCTTATGCAGAGTTTGGGTGGAAGACCAGTGAAGCCGAAGCTATCTGAAAGTCCTGAGAAGGACTCAATTAAACAAACTCCTACATCTTTTAAAAAGAAGTGGGAGTCTACTAAACAAAATCAAACGAGAAACGTTCTCAATCCCGAGGTAGGTCTCCTCAACAGGAGCCCTCTGAAAGGAGGTATAACCTCAGGAATAGGGATAATTTGAGAAAACCTGATAGGTATCAAGATACTGATACACGTTCCTCTCGTCCCTTTCAGATCTCATCACAGACTTCGGAAAGAAGAGGACGAACAGAACACAGAGAAGAACGCGTGAAATCGAAAGACGACAAACACGCTCCAAAAACTAAAGTAAAACCTCAATTCTCCAAAAAGAAAGTAGCAGGTCTAAAAATAAGACATGCCGAGAATACTGAGAACACAACTCAAGAACGGAGAATGGGCTCAGACCATGCTGGACAGTGCAGCAGAAGTCACAATAGTTCGCCAGAACCTGAAGGAACTTCTGGAGATAGTGGACTTGAATGAGTACATCACAGTAGAGACTGTAGACACCAGGGTTAGTACTCCACAAAAGTTATATGAAATAACACTCCGGATGGAGGGAGACAAACCTAGACAGGTGAAAGCACTTTTTTGGGAAAGACTATCAACGGGCTATGACATACTTCTAGCAGAAAAGGACTGGCCACCACAATTTGTCAGGGAGTGCCCACATGGCGAGGACATTATTATGACTGCCTTCTCCAACCATATTCCAATAAACCTAAAATATACATATGCCAGGAAATGGGCAGTGGCCCAGGCCCCAGCATTATATAAAAATCATGTAGGATGGGATGAGGACTCACCTCACCATAAAATACATCTGAAACATGAACCAACTGCACAACGGCAGTACCCAATAAAGCAAGAAGCTAAAAAACAGGTCAGGGAGATCTTAGATCAACTTGAATATCAAGGGGTGATTGAAACATGCACCTCCTCAATGAACAATCCTTTGTTTCCTGTCTCCAAACCAGACAATACATATCGTCTAGTTTTGGACTACAGACACCTAAACACTTGTTCTAAAACTTTTGCAGTGCAAAATGCACACAGCACAGCATTAATTAATAACATTGTGCGTAAAAAATATAAAACAACATTAGACATCTCAAATGGTTTCTTTTGTCAAAACATAGCACCTGAAAGCAGGTACTTAACAGCATTCTCCATAATGGGGACCCAGCGTCACTTTTGTCGACTCCCACAAGGGTTCAAGAATAGTCCCGGTTTATTCTCAGCGAGGGTAATGGAGTTACTACAAATTTATGACAATGAGGCATTGTCCTATGTCGATTACATATATCTGACAGACGATGACCTGGACAAACACTTGAACAGGGTGAGCACCATTATACTGGGATTCGCCTCTGAGGGCCACAAGTTCAACTTTAAAAAGTCCAGAATTGCCCATCTCAATGTCCTATTTCTAGGATATGAGCTTTCAAGTGAAGGCAAGAGCTTGGCAGCTAACTTTTTAGAAAAGTGTGCGCTGCTCCAACCTCCAAAAACGCTAAAAAACTTACAATCCATCCTGGGTTTCCTAAATTTTGGAAGAACATACATTCTAAATTACGCAGAAAGGGTTAAACCTCTCTACGCATTAATCAAACCTGATTTTTCGATCAGAAACTGGACACAGGAACACACAGAAATCTTGCGTTCACTACAGGCTAACATGTTAGCAACAAATCACTTACAAACACGCGTAAGTCAACGCAATTTGGTGATCCGAATAATTTCGGGTCAATGCGGATTCACCTACTTAACTTTTAATGAGGGTGAGAAAATACCAATCGCATACAAATCCCATTTGTACACACAAGCGGAAATGCGCTTCAGTTCAACTGAAAAAATTCTAACAGCAGTTCAAACCGCTGTAGCAAAAGAAAGAGCCTTAGCCCAAGGGAGACGCATTATTGTCGTCACCCCGGTACCAGCTTTAGAAGCGGTCACAAAAGCAAGCATTCCCAATGCTAAAGCATTACATCCAAGATGGATACAATGGGTTAATTCTCTTGCTGCAACAGATGTTGAATATGTTTTTGATCCAGATTTAAAAACACAAGCATTCCTACAGTATGAACATGAATGTCCCCTGCCTACTGAAATTCTGCCTCTCGATCAGTACGAATTCATAATTTACACTGACGGATCCGCACAACCCGCAATAGGGAGTAAGCAAGCTTACAGTGCAGCGTGTGCAATCGTTAAAGGTTGCATGCGAAATGGCATCTTCAGTCCTATGGTCACAAAAACACAATCTCTAGGGGATTGTACAGCTCAGCGAGCTGAACTACAAGCATTCAAACTGGCACTTGAAAGTACAGATCGAGAATTCCCCACGTTAATAGTGTGCGATTCCTTTTACTGTGTTCAGTCGTATAATGACTATATACAAAACTGGCTTGAAAATGGTTTCAAAGATGCGAAAGGTGGCACAATAAAGCACAAAATGCTTTGGGAACAAGTAGTTCAGTTGAAAAACGAACTACCAAAGGCTCACGTGATCCACACACTGAGTCATCAACGTGATGGCGTTCACGTTGCAGGGAATTCATTGGCTGATGAAGCAGCAAAGGGGGCTGTGCAAACGGCTTCCGTAGCTGCGATCACTCGTTCCAAAACAAAAATAGACGGTGAGATAATGTTGGCTGTCAATGCTTCAAGCAAAGGCAGCAGTGCAGCGTTACCAAAAAGTTTCCACTCAAGTACTCTTATGTAATTGATGCGAACAACGTTCCTTTTGCTCGAATCCCTGGAGTGGGGGATAGGGTAATTCCAAACTTGGAACTTAGAGCAGCCTTGATTTATGAAACACATTTGGGGGAAGGTCTGTCACATCGAGGGATCTCTAAAACAATTTTGACATTAAAAGAGATGTACTGGTGGCCTGGAATGAATACAGAAATTCACATATTCATCAACAACTGCTTAGACTGTAAATTACAGCGAGAAAGCCACCAGACACCATGTTGCGAATGCGGCAACCCAGTGCAGACACCATTGCTAGACAGCATTAGACTATCTACGCACCTGCGTCCTACTGGACAAAGGCATTCCCACAAATACTGAATTTAGGTTCCTATGGCTATGGCCTCAGCGCTCAGCTGACGCTCGAACTGTTATAAAAGATTTGCGAGTCTTTATCGGCACATACGCAATAGGCACGCTACATTCTGACCAGGGTCCTGCGTTTAGCTCTCGGGCTTACAAAGAAGCCATGGCCAGTCTGGGCGTTGCATTGCGGTACTCCTCTCCATTCCATCCTGAGGGAAATTCGGTTGTGGAAAGGAAAAACCAAGACATAAAGCAGTCTATAACAGCTAGAGTATTAGGTTCGGGTGGCGGGTGGGTCAAACACCTTAGTGGGGTACAACGCTCTTTGAATAATCTGCCAAGAAGTTCTCTAGGGGGGCTCACTCCATATGAGGTCCTATTTGGGACAAGAATGTGGGTACCGGACCTTGAACACGTAGGCACATGGTGGAAAATAAACCTTTTGATATCAAAGATCGTTTGGCTGTTTTACAGGACTTAGACAAATTATGAACGAAACAAAGCAACGTATTCCTACAGCCAACCCCCACTGGGGATCAACCGGCTGTCCCAGCAAGTCCTGTCTGGATTCCAAAAGTTGGGGATCTAGTCAGAGAAAAAATTGCGGACAAGAAGGAATTTGGACCTTCTTACAGACAACCAGTACCTGTCCTAGCAGTTCAAGGAACAAGAACAGTACTACTGCCGCCCCTTGCTGGAAGAAAGGAGAAAAGATTTGTGTCCATCGACCTCATCAAACCACAGTATGTGGCCAATACTAAATAGTAGGCCTCGTGGACTCCGACCTACTAGCAGACGCACTCCTCTCGCTACTATCCAAGAGGTTCAGACTGAACGACTGATAACCATTGAGAATTCAGCTGCAACTGATGAAGGACTAAGCAACAACGCTATGGAACTCATCCCTCTTGACAACCAAGTAACAGTTCGTCCAAATACACCTGTCTACACCAACGTAGCACGTGATCAACTGGTTCCAGTGATTTCTACAAATCCTGATGCAATTCCAACAATTGATAGGACTGCTTCTGGCTAGTTCATTGACTTTGATACGTTCTCAGAAGATCCGAGTGAACCTGAAACGACGCCAGCATCATTCAAATTCAAGCAGCAAGTACAAGACTTTCTTCATTTTGTGAAAAAGACTTATTTGGTTTCTCCATGGATTGAACTCTGGATTATATCTGGACTTTTTGTTTTCCTGCTCTGGCTAGCTTTGGTAACAACTGTGAGCGTGCTTATAAGTGGCAGATACATCCATGTGAACACTGAAGGAAAGGACGTAAACGTACTTTTGAAACCTCATAAATCTTCCCATCGTGAAGCAAGAGACCTGTCATCAGTGAACATCACAGCTGTTCCTATAAATGATGGTATAGTGTGGGACAAAACAGATTTTGATATATTCGGTCCGACGGAACAATTGAACATTCCACATTTATTTAAAATTTCACTAAGTGATTTAATCTCGTCCAGTACCTATTCTGATGATTGGGACTTTGAGACTGTCAATGATATAATGTTTGACCTAGAAAAATCTGCTGCATTTTCTAAAAATGAATATTTAGAGGGTTCATCAGACTATGAACAACTGTATTGTTATAACCACTATGGTCATCATTATTTGCATAAAACTGCATATCCAAGAAATGTGTTTGTTTAACCAATGGGAACATTGTCCTACACCACCTAAATGTAGTTCAAAAACATTTACTAGTAAATTTCCATATTTTTCAGGTTACAATACATCTGATCCAGAAATGTTTTACTATTAAAATGTAAACAAGACAGGACTGAAAATTATGTTAACAAATACAAAACAGATTTACTCTGAATTATTTAATGCCCAACTGTCTAGACAGGGTTTCGACTTTTGGAAAGACACAATAGACACAAAAACTGTGTGGGGTACTAAAGAATGGCAAGTGCAGGGGATAGAAGCTTTATTTAGAGCCTGCATCATCCCTGAGCAAATAATGTTTTTGAATGAAACCATCCAACAAACATCTTGTCTTGGATTAGCCAAGATCAAAGATATGAACACACCTTCTGTACCAGCACCTGCAAAAAATAATGATACACAGGCGGTGGTGACAGTTGACAATATACTACAACTCAACAGATTTAATCCTGAATGGAAAAAATGGTTGATCTGGCCCACAGACACGAATAACTGTCAGGAAAGATTCCTGAATAAAACTCAGGGCTTTACTATTCATAGGCCAGACCCAAGATACGTCCAAAGACAACATCCGGGGGTAGTAACAACATACAGTGTAGGAAAATTATGCCTCGATTGGCTGCATAAATCTACACTACAGGATGTGAAACAACACTTAACCTTACTTAAAAAGGACGCAGACCTTAGGGAATTCTTGCTTGGACCAAGAAAACCGCGTCAAAAATGTTTCATATATGCCGGCATTTATGCTGCCTACAATGAAGCATGGAAGGTATCACAGATGGAGGCTGCAGAACGAATACGTGAACTTGATCGTATTAATTTAGAGAAAACACTCTCTGTGGTCGACAATGGGTTAACAACTTTGTCCTCCAGAATTTATTCACTGGACGGCATTGTATCCTCTGCTATCGACATACTAGAAGAAGATTTGGCGATGTTACAACAGGGCCAATCTCAATTACGTTCTATTATGTTATTAAGCTGGACGCTGCAATCTTTGCGAGCTGGCTATGTGCCTTGGCGTTTTATCAACACAACGGCTCTGTTTGCAGAATACAATCTCACTGATAAACAGATCGAATTGGCACAAAGAGGAGCAAGGTATACAGTGCTGAGCATTGAAAAACTGGATAAATTACCATTCACAGTGGCAGAAAAACCAGCTACAGAATGGCTTATTCATGGCAAAATAACATTACCTGTGAATACTTTTCAGTTTCAATATTGCCTCAGACAAATGCAAGCAGGCAAATATGAAAGGTTGGGTAAGGAATACATTAAGACATCTTGGGATTTACCGTGTACATTTAGATGTTGGAGTGGGGATCGTGAAGTGTTTTTGAGCGGTACAAACTGTAAACTTGCACTAAGCGGTTCACTAATATGTCAGGACATTTCCTTACACGGGGCTTGTAATGGTTCTGTGGCAAACTTGTCTTGCCATCAGCAGGGTACACCAGCTGCTGTGATTAATCCAACGTTTGGACAACTTTCTAATGGGAGTTACCTCATGTTGAATGATCAGAGTTGCTGTGGCATGCTGCCAGGCATCCCATATCTAGTAACGGTCAACTCCAGGGTCACTTGCTGTATGCAAGTATTGTTTGCCCCAATAGACACAGTCAGGGAGTCGCCTCTATGGCCTTCGCTGAACATCTCTTTTATAAGATTTGATACTTTAAGCAGAATGAAAGCCATGCTTTTACAGCAAACAGTGCCTTTGACCTCGGCCAAAGAACCCTATGATCTACAAATAGCAAGGACTTCGGCTGAGATACAGACTTTAATACGTACAAACTGCCCTATACATTTCGTAGAAATGATATCACGTATCTTCAACATGTCTGATACAACTGGAATTGTACATGTATTTAAGAGCATCTGCTCCGGTCTATTAGCACCTTTCCAAGCAATACTTGGAATCATCCCGAACTTTGCACATTCGGTGTTTGGTGGCATACCATTAATTCTAGCACTTGTTGCCGGAATTCTATTTCTCTTCCTGCTATTGCGCTATGGCCAGCCTATTCGCCGACATCACTCCGAGCGAAATGGAGAAAGCTCTCCTTGAACGAAAGTGCCGTGAGCAAATAGTAGAGCTTTTGGGCATAAATCATCTACGGGACCTTAATACAACTTGGTTCCTGTCATTCAGACCAATCTGGCAAGATTGCATCTTACCTGTTCTACGATGCCTGCTATGCGGTGTAGAATGCGTGTTGGACACCTGTCTAACATTTCCATCGGATACGCCAAAGGATGTCGATACTCTGCTGGACCAGATAACGGCCCATGCTATGTGTTGTCCCCAGAGGCTTCCTATCCTGATGTCAGCATTCATTGAGATCTCACAGACGCTTCCGGCTGCTGCTGAGGTACGAGAAAGAACTACAGGCACACAGGTAACAACGGACGCGAACATTGCTGCTGCGACCAATGCTGAAAGCAATGCTTCCCATCTCTGTGCAATTAATCTACTACACGAGGTGTTCCAACTGACACCGACTACAGTGGATGATGTTTTGTCTATAGAAATAGATGATCTCATGTTTACACCAGACCCGTAAACTGACTCTGATTCAGCATACAGTGTTCCAGAGATGCAGTAACAATTTGGCCTTCATTTTTCAAAAACAAGCTTGGAACTCTACCAAAATTGAACTTTTTTCCCATTTTTTTCGAACGAAAATGGCACTTCGATCTGCTTAAAGTAGAACTAGCCTTATAGTACAGACTTGGCGGTCCTTCCACAGAGATTTAGTCATCTTGTGTGTCTACAAACAGTTCATTGATTTTCATGACATGAAATGACTTTGATTTTTGAACAACTTATCGATCATTTTTTGTCACATATAAATATTAATGCTTATTTCATTCCTATTACATCTATTTTGAAAATTATATGCCTGAAATGAAAAGCATTTGCTTCAAATGTACAGTACCTTTTGCATTTTATATTATGTTTTTTAATATTTTTAGGAAATATTTTTTATATATGCGGTGCTCCATTTTTATGTTTAGCATTTTAAATGTTTAGCATTTTAGTATTATCGTATACACGAAGATGGAGTGGGTGTTGCATTCCTCTTAGGGTGTCCATAAATGGGCTTTCCAGTATCATGTCCTTATATAGGCACAATTCGCCCTGACCTTATATAGGCATAAAATCCCAGCCCTTATTTAGGCATTAAACCGTGCACTCCAAATACAGGCATGGTCTCTGACATCCGTCCACCCTAACGTCACAACGAGTTCTTGAAGAACAGACCCTTAGGCTGCGGGAGTTTCCCTAGTCCAGGACTATTGATTTCTTCAAGGACTCATATATTATGTATGAACCGTTATTCCTTAGGGATTCATCCATGACGTCTTTCGCTGTCCGACTCACGTCAATACTAAACATTCCTAGGTACTCTCAGGTATAAATTTACCTTCCCTAGCCCTTGTAAACTAGAGGAGACCTCGACTTCAGAGGAGCCCGTATCCCGGCCTGACGCACTGAGAAGACGCTGTCATCCCTGCACGCAGAGAATCCAGCTTCCAGTGATCTGACTTCCCTTGCGCGGTGTTGGAGTTCGAGTCTGGCAAAGAGATTCCAACCTCTCTCATTCTTCAGGTATGGAGCAGGCTAGAACCTAGAGGGACTCTTCGCATACTAGGCATACTAGGCTTAACATACTCTTAGTATACCATAGTAAGGAATACTTCACCTACTTCATACCTCTCCCTATACCTAAGTTAGGTTAGGCACATTGGGGTAGAACTAGCTTAGCAACGCATCGTATGAGTACTCGCATTTTTAGTCTGTGTTATTTATGTAACAGCATATGTACTAAAAGATAATGCTAACGCAGTATTATTTATTTCTACTGCTCACACTGTACATTATTTATCTCGCATACTGTCTTGTGATCGTAACAGCACATTTAACTTACACCAGAAACAAGACTGTTCAATAAATCTTTTATTGAAACGCCCGTCTATTCTTTCTGTGTAACTTTGAGGAAAACTAAGTATGCACGATTGAGCTGAGTGAAATAGTTATCTATTGTTTCCACGACTCTGGGACACGTTCTGATTCTAAAGGGAAACACAGTGGTCATGTTTTGCGGCTGCCAGAAACTACTCCCTTCTTGTTATCCAAGGAGTTTCTAGTGGCCTCTGAGCTAGCTGGCACAAGTAATTAAGTTTAATATACTCGATAGGGACATACTGACCTTAGTCCTATGTCAAACCTATAGGGGATATTATTCCAATGCGCAGAGCCTATTAGGGAAATAGGAGCTACACTACAATACGAATTTAGGTTTTGAAGACTTTTTCCGAGTCCACTTCTCTAAGAGATTTATGGAACAAATTCCAGTGTTTTGCTGTCAAATAAACAAAATAGCATTTTGTGAAACTGAGATATAACACCATCTCCTACCCGGTAAATGTGGGAAATCTGATTGAGGTACATTTCGAGCTGTCTTGTTTTTTGGAGGACTCTTTTGCTCCCACACTGAGTGAGACTGAAGAGAAATGACCCATCGAAAAAAAAAAAATCACGGTTTGTAAATGAGTGAAGTGAACACAAAGGTTAAAGATAGTATTTTCTTCTTCTACTAATACTGTTGCCAATCGAACAAACTTCAGAGTTCATTCAAAGCGCTTTGCCATGGCCAGCATGAGCTGTGCTTGCTTTAATCGAGTCTGAACATGTAGGCGCTGCACAGCAGTTGCAAATAGAGTGCTCCAGAAACGCTGACAAACCTCACAGAAAGAATGTTTGCTCAGGCCCCAAAGAGTTAATATCTTTTTAACCAATATCTACTCTGCCAGAGTTTGTCTTTAGGTGGCTGCGTCTCTCTTTGTTCAGTGACTATGCGTGTGTTAACCGACCCAACTCAATCACCAGACTAGAAAGAGCCATCGACTCCCTCGAGGATGCCAACATAGGCATTCATCCTGCTGGACCAGACACCCAGCAACAAAGGGGCCCTTTCTTTATACTAGAATGTACATTGTTCTCCCTCTGAAACCTGATTGGTTGATACTCTGAAACTGCTTTAGTCACAGAGTAGAATGGTACAGCTGTTTCTGTAATGCTGAGCTCATTTCAGAACATCTAGGGGAGAACAGTGCCCCCTAACATCTGTTTTTAAGCACATCTGGGTGTAGGTGTGTACTGTGAAACAGGTTAAGTGATCAGTGGAGGCTCTTTCAAAAGTCCCCCCTCAGATGCCAACATTCGTGGCAAGAGAGGAGTTTAGGGGAGCTCTCTGGTTACCTCGTCCTTTTGGGAAAGAGCTCCTTCATTCTGTATCAATAATCATACAGAGTCCACTCTCCCGCCTCCCCTGCCCAATCACAAACTTCAGCCGCGTTCCCTACTTCGAAACGTAGCAATACTCACCGATACACAAACTCACACCCATCCACTGCCCACGACCTAATCTCCACCCACAGATACACTGGAATCAACTCATTCTGCAAAGATTACATAAACTCCCACCGAGCAAACAATTTAAAAACCCTACCAGTCCCTTTTGCTTAAACCAGCATTACATATTATACATTTTAACCAATGTCCATCACCACCACCATGTTCTCTGCAATCCTCCTGCAGGCAGAACTGCCACAATCATATTATTCAATTCAACCACACATTCGCACCACCAACCTACTAACCAAAAAACGAAAAGGCCTACTAGGCAGCTAATGTTCCACAAATGCTTGCTGATTATAAATTTCAACCTAATTCTTCAACCACAGCCTAGATTTACACTTGTACAACAAAGGGGCAGATTTATTAAAAAACTTGTCAATGCAGTAACCAAAGTTGCTACGCCGAATTGTGCAAAGGGAAATACACCAGCCCATATCTACAACAATGTGGCACTGCCAGAGGCGGATCCTCCGCTATGACTGAGGAGCTTCAACCACCCCACCCCCGCCAGTAGCCCAATAAATTTAAAATAAAACAATAATAAACCCTTGTTTATTATAATTTTATTTTTGCTCTCGGAGCCGACGCCTGGGGCGGGGCTGGGGGATAATAGGCACTAGGGGGAGTGTTTTACACGGTTATCAGTGCGCATGACAGTTTGGCCGCCTGTCTCAGGCCGGCCACACCGCCATGCGCACTGAAGCTCTCGCCAACCCGAGCTGCATTGCCGGGTCACAGAGAGCAGGCACAGACTCCCAGTCTAACAGGGAGCACAAATCGAGGGTGCCCTAGCCAATCCTGACGCTGCTCTCTTGCTGCCAGCAGCATGAAAGCAGCATCAGTATTGGCCGCAGTGGACTCTGGGAGCCTATGCCTGCAGTGGAGTGGAGCAGGTAAGTGTTTTTTTGTTTTTCTTTATTTATCTCCTCATTTGTCCGCCCTGCCACTCTATCGAGACACCGGCTTTTACTGGACCCCGCTACTGTCTGGTGCTGAAACAGTCTGCCTAGCACCACGCACACAGCTTTGCAACATAGCACACGGTGTATACATAATATTTGGCTTAGGTTTTGAACTGAAAGAAACCTTGCCAGCACATACAAAATTATGCTAAGACATACTTTAAAACTTTTTAAACATTCTGTTTGCTGTACAGTGCAGCACACATGCAAAGTTTGACAAGTTGTAGAAATAAAAACATTTCTCCAAGTTACTTTTAGGCAACTTTCCCGTGCTGGAAAGCAAATACCAAAGCAACACTTTGCACTGGTTTGCGTCACTTTTTGAGACTTTGCACCAGAACAACGTGCTGTTAAATCGTCCTCCAAAAGTTGGTCCAAATAACTAGTTTGATAATTTGCTTTTACTTTGTTACTCCGTTTCCCCCCACACACCAGGGGGGCACACTCAATACATGAGTACAAAGCCACGCCCCTATAAGGGAACTACAAATGTGTCTCTTAAATGGAAATCCAATCAATACAGCTCCACATATCTTCTGTATACTATATCACATCTACTGCTCCATAGAACACAACACTCTATTACAGCAAAACATTAGCTCCTTGGCTGCTCAGCTAGTGTACTCACCAAACATCCTTCTCTCGGAGGATGATCAGTAGGAACAGAAACAACACTGGAAGACTACCTCGACCTCAGGGATGATGATGCCTTACCTGTATTACAGATGGAGCCACACAAGCATCTATGTCCTGTAATACCATAGTGACCTAGGGGCACAATAAACGGGCAGATCCCTCCTGCACGCTGTCTTTAAAGGGTCTGCACTGCAGGCCACGTACACTCACTCTTTACACCATATGCATGACCTTACAGTATCTGCACCTAACCTCCTTGAGGGTCCTGATGTTGCATCTGTATATAAAACACAGCCCCTTCACTATTCACCTCCCAAGGAGCCAATACCTTCACTTCCTAACCTGGCTCTTTGGCCACTTGGTAGTAGTTTCATTCATCCGCCCCCCTCTAGCCCTACATTGACTTACCATCACGCAAACTCCTTTGACTTTAACTTTGAGTCTCACCTACCTTGCTGTTCACACTCAAACAACTTCTGATACTGAAACATGTCAACTACACCTGCTTAGAAAATCCAAAACCATGCTACTGACCCCTGGGCCTCCGAGGCAGCGGCTAGAGACGATATCACTAAGGCGCTATACATGTGTACTACTTACTCACAACACTGCTACTCACCGGACTTGACCAGGAGATCAGTTATTTTATGTGCACTACAAAGAGCCATCATGCTTTCACTGATAGCTAACCCACCAACCAGTATACACCTCGTCATTGGCACCAAATGCCACAGCAATGGCTCCTCCTCAGATGCACAACCATCTTCAAATGCCATGCTTCTGTCACAAACCAGTTTGCCTCCAAAACCTGACACACCTAATGGAAAGCTGCACATTTCAGAGAAACAAGGGTACAAGTGAAATAAAAACTATAGCATTTAACCCCCAGCGCTTACAAGAATACCTGGGCATGGACCTTCTAAACAAACGCCCTACTCATCTGATGCACCCTACCCATGAACCAAAACCACCTGCCTCCTGGATTATCTCTCTCTCCATTGAAAACGTAAGCAAAGCTCTTTCCATGTTTAGGGGTGACTCAGTCCTGGAAGTTCTCAGGTTTGCTTTAATGCATGGTGCTCGCTGTCCTTCATCTGTTCATCCCCTTGAAGGTTCACTGGTAACCAGTTCTTTATTTGAGCCAGTGGTTTCCGATGCTCGCACCAGTATTTAATTGTCAACACCGGTGTTTGTGACCTTCTGCCTCAAGGTGGCGCTGTCTAGCTAATTTAGAGATGACCACAACAACAGTTAATTATTTATTGAATATACATTAGAAATGACTATTGCCTACCGCCCCAGCCATTCTTATAGCTTTGAGTGCCTGTAACAGTCCGAATTGTCACACTTGTAAGGAGTGTGACGGTTAGTAGTTGTGTTAGTACTTTCACTGGCCCATTGCCAGGGGCAATGTGTGCTGCAGGCTGCAGTGGCCTCTTGACGAGAGCCCTGGTACTTATTTTTTTTTTTTTTACAAATTAAGCACTGCTGGTAACTCAATCCACAGGCCTTCAAAGAACACGCTGACGGTGAACAGGAGTGGTAAGAGTGCTCAATGTCAGTGTGCAAGCTTAGCTCTGTGATAATGGCACAGGCGTGGAACCGTGGCCATCACAAACACTGCACACATCTGAAATCATGGATGCAAACACACCTTCTAATGGCAAACAGAACAGTCTGATGGCAATGCATCTTCATATCCCAGAAATTGTCTGCCTGGCCTGCTCCCCTCATTACACTGAGGACAGCCAGAAGTGTGTGGAATCCTCAGCATAATGCAACTGACTTCAAAATGGTGTGCTGCCAATTGTGTTCTGATAGGGACAATAAGTTAAAACTTTCTGAATTGAAAAAATACTTTATGAGAGTTTTAAAAGAGGCTGTGTGGTGATTGGCGTGCATTGCATGTGTCCAACGCTGAACAGGTATGCCACATGGATGGGAATCACTATCAACACATACAGCACTGCACAGATATGGCCTGTAGACATTGTCATTGGAATTATGCAGCAGGGAAGTGCCAAATTATGTGGCAGGGTTGATTAAATTATGCGGCAAGAAAAGCCAAATTATGCAGCATAATGTGTCACATTTTGTAAAAGTATTATTTCATTATTTTGTCTTTTTATAAACTTGTAACACTCTCTGGGGATTGGATGCACCTCATTAGTACTAGTTTAACACCCAAATATAGCAATAAGCAACAAAATGTAACTAGTCGACCTTTGCATAGTACCTTTCACTGAGCGGCAACGCGTATTGCTGCATTTTTAGTAACTTTTGAACCGTTTAAGTGACAATTTTTTTTTAAACTTGCAGATTATGTGGCAAATTATGGATTATGTGGCAAAGGCTGCAAATTTATAATGATGCGAAAACAGCTGCGGCCGCACAATCGCATAACTCCAGTGGCCCTGGTTATAGGTGGGTATCACTTTGCTCACAACAGCACTCAACGTCCTGGCACTACACTGAACAACCATCAACAGAGCACGGTAAAGTGAACTCTTGACACCCAATGAGCACAGTCCAGATAGGCCGGTAGATGGATATCATGGCTCCCCAGTACCCAAGGCCAGACTGGGAAACAAAAGCAACCCTGGAAAATGTGTCAGACCAGCCCTTATGGCAGCCCTTACACTGCACATAACAAACGAAGGGGGTGGGGCTATTCTTCCACAAAGGGATTTTGAAAAAATATGGTGCTTTTACAATATGTTTTCCATTATCGAACTTTGTCCAATCATTGAATGGATGGAGGTTGGAGACAGGTCTGCATGGCACAAAGAATGAATAGCTGAATGGTGAGAAGTGGGTGGATGAATTAATTCAACAATGAATGAGAATTAATAAAGACTTTTAGCAATGTGGAGCCAATGGTCTCAATGCACTGACCAGGGGTGGAAGCTCTGGTTTTCATTTTAGCTTCTGTATTAAAACATCACCCTCCCCAAAGACTATCACCACCAAACCTTATAAAAAACGCAGAGCAGTTACGCTTTGATCTAAAATGGGAGAAAGAAAGAGATAATCAGGCAGAGACCATATTGCACAACTTGAGACCAGGAAACCTTGCATCAATCCCGGCGTCCGCTTGCCCACATTGTGCGACCCTAGGCATTTACTTCAGTGCCTCCGTTTCTTTCACCATCACCATATAATGTAATACCAAACTGAAAGGTGTTGCAATGGGCAGATTATAAAGACATGCACTGTTTTGAATTTTGAAGTGCCCTAATTATATATGTGCTGGACTCTGAAAGCCAAGCATCGCAGACCCCTTGCCTCCATCCCCCCTGAAGGTCAGCGCTGCTCGTGGCGGCCCTGCAGGAGGCAGGAACCAAACAAATGCAAAAACAAATGGTTTTCATGCCACCAACATTACTGTATGTTAGTGAGGGGTGCCCGAGGGTTCATAGCACCAAAGCTATGTATACAATGAGGCAGCACTGGCACTTCTTAGCAGGAAAGTTTTATTTAATGGCAATGCCAGCACTTCATATACAGGTTCCTACACTTCTAATGAGATGGCATTGTTACTACCCAGTACTTCTAATAAACGGCACTGACGCCTCTCAGAACTAAAGCAGCACTTTAACTGAGCAGCGCCAGCACTTCTCATATGGGTTCCTATACTTCTAATGGAACTGCATTGTTACTACCCAGTACTTCTAATGGACAGCACCGACGCCTCTTGGTACTAATGCAGCACTTTAACAGAGCAGAGCCAGCACTTCTTATATGGGTTGCTATAGTTCCAATGGAACTGCATTGTTACTACCCAGTACCTTTAATGGACAGCACTGATGCCTCTCATTACTAATGCAGAACTTTAATGGAGCAGAGCTAGCACTGCTCATATGGGTTCCTATACTTCTAATGGAACTGCATTGTTACTACCCAGTACTTCTTTTTTTTTTTTTAGTCCTCATTCTGCCAATGCTCTTGTTTGGACTCCTCCTGTCTCTCTATACCAGCATGTTACCGGCCCTCGGGAGGATAGAGAGAGCAGAGATTCCCCACATAGATAATGCTGTTTCCACTTCCATCTCCTGTTCACTTATGGGGGTCCTCGGAATGTTACTGGAGAGGCCAGGACCAACAGCATGCTTGGCTTAATCATTGGACTCACTTGTCTTCTCCCTCCACTCCACCAGTGCAGACCAAATCCTGTCTCTGCTTCTTGGGTCACAAGCCATGTCTGATTCACTGGTATAAATAATGTTCTTTAAGCATTCGACAAAGGTTGGGGGAATTTCTGATTTCCAGAGCCTGCATATCTCTCGTCTCGCCAACACTATCACATAAAACGTTAGCTTAGAACTAGGTGCATTCAACTGATAGTCATTCGTAAGTCCAAAAAATATCAAACTGGTTCTTACTTCCATTGGTATCCCAAGTATTTCTTCCAGAAAATTGCACACCCCTGTCCAATAAGGTTTAATTATTGGGCACTCCATAAACAGATGCATGTCATCTGCTGCGGGATACTTGCACCTTGGGCAGTTATACGTATTACATGTGATTTTTGATAACTTTTGTGGAGACCAGTAGACTCTGTAGACAGTGTACAAGTGGTTCCTCTTAAGCGATGCGGGTTTTACTACTGTCTGTAACATACCGAAAGAGTCAAACCAGAGTTTCTTGATGTCTTCCTCCCTATATTCTCTACCCCATAAATTTGTGATTTCAGTTTCTACATTGTCCTCGGTTTCCAAAAGGGCCCAATACCAAAAAGATATTTCTTTCTTCCACTTATCTGTTCTTGTCACTTGGTCCAGTTTCGGGTTTTCCTCCTCCTGGGGCCAGTTTTGTGTCGCCCACCAAGAACACAACTGATAATATTTAAACCTGGTTAACCTCCCTCTTATAAGGTTATTAAGCACTTCCCAGCTTACTAAACTGGATTCCTTTTTGAGATCTGCCCAGTAATATATGCCTCCCATTCTCAAAGGCTGGCTAAGTTGATCTCTCAAGCATTCAGGAGTGCCTGGAGATTCCCAGATCGGAGCCCGCGACGAGTAGTATGAGATCTTCAATCTCTTTCTTATGAAAACCCAGGCTTCTAAGGCCGCCCTTAAAATCTTTAGCCTTACTTTCTTAAAAAACTTTGGATCTCCATATTTATAGAGAAAATGTTGCTGACCTTGACAAACATCTCCTAACAAGGCATCAAATAGTAATCCCAATGATGATCTATCGGTCTTACTGGCCAACATACGAACATTTTTAAAATGGAAGGCATAACAGTAGGTAAGTAAATCCGGTAATGCCAATCCTCCTGCATCAAGCCCTCTTCTAAGCTTTTTCCAAGCTATTCTTGGACCTTTCGAAGTCCAGATGAAGCTACCTATTTTTCCCTGTAGCTTAGCTATATCTTCTTTCCTAAAAGATAGAAGGATAGAGTTATAGAGGAAAGTAATTTTGGGAAGGATAATCATTTTTACAAGGTTTACCCTCCCGTAGATGTTTAAAGGGAGGTTTGCCCATCGTGAGAGTAAACTCATTATCTCCTTGCTAACTCTCTTCCAGTTCACTACATGAATATCTTCTAATTTCTGAGTTAGCTGTACACCCAGGTATCTCATTTGGTTTTTGACTCCCTGACTCCTCACCCCCTGATTCCACTCCATTATTTCTGTTTTTCCCATATTGACCTTATACCCCGAGATCTCACCAAATCTCTCCGCCTTCTCCATTAGACTAGGAATTGCTTCTTGAGGGTTTGTCGTATAGAGGATCAGGTCATCCGCATATAAGGCTAGTTTGATTTCTAACTCGCCAAAACTAAAGGGAAAGATTGAGGTGTCCGCCCTGAGCCAATTAGCAAAAGGCTCAATATACAAATCAAACAAGAGCGGGGACATGGGGCACCCCTGCCTTGTCCCTCTTGTAATGCTAAACCAATCTGTTAGGTCCCCATTCACCAGCACCTTTGCCCTAGGGCTTAGGTATAAGTTTTGCACCGTCTTAACCAGGTTTCTCGGGAAGCCAAAGCTTTTTAACGTCTCCCACAGATATGTCCAGTTCACTTGATCGAAAGCTTTGGCGGCATCTATTGCAACTATAGTTAATGGAACCTTTCTAGCTTCTGCCATATCTATAGCCCCCATTATCTGGAACGTTAATTCATTGAGCAGTCTCCCTGGTATAAAGCCCCTCTGGTCAGAGTGGACAATCCCCTTTATAACCTTAGCAACCCGTGATGCCACTATGCCTGAGAATACCTTATAATCTATATTTAATAAAGATATGGGTCTATACGAATCAATCATCTGCAGATCTTTATTTGGTTTTAAAATTAGCGTAACTGTAGCCTCTGCCCATGAGCTAGGTGGATTTTCCCCATTTATATATATTTTATTAAACATAGTTTTTAGAATTGGCACCACTCTATCCATAATGCATAGATACAACTCCACTGGCAAACCATCCGGTCCTGCTGCCTTCCCCCTTGCCATTTTTTTACACTGCACCCTAACTTCTTCTTCTGTAATGTCTGCTTCTAAGAATATCTTCTGTTCTTCTGTTAATTGGGGGAATGTTATCATTTTTAGCCAGTTCTCTATATTCTCTCTACCTGGTGTTATGTCTTCGCTATACAGATCGCTCATAAAACTTCGAGCTTCTTCACGAATATCTATATCCACCTGAATAGTTTCTCCTGACCCTCTTTTTATTAGGTTCCTTATCGTATTTCTGGCCCTGTCTGCTTTGGCTTTCCACGCCAGCAAGGAACTGCACTTCTCCCCATATGCGAAATGCTGAAGCTTACTTGTTCTCCATCTATCTAATAACTTCTTATCTAGCTGTGCCTGAAACTCAGCCTGCAGACTCTCCAGCTCTTTCGCTAACACTAGCGCATTACTTAGGCCTTCCATTGATGCTTTCTGCAGTTCTCCTTCTTTTTCCTTAATCTCTCTGATTTTTCTCTCTTCGTCTTGTTTCATAGCCTTTCTCTTCCCCCCATTATGGACCTGATTATCCCCCTTAAATATGCTTTGAAAGCATCCCAAACTATCTGATCCTTAGCTGAACCCATATTGAATTGAAAATATTCATCAGTTTTTTCCCCCAAATCACAGATCACTTCCTCATCTAATAAGATCGTCCTATCTATTGTCCACCTCCTCTGCCCCTCTTTTTGCTGAAACCTCAAAGTCATGGCCACTGCTGAGTGATCTGATAGTATCGCAGGGATATTGTTTACTGTCTCCACCTCTGTATACAGCTCCTGATCTATAAGGAAATAGTCTATCCGTGAATGGTGCCTGTACTTTTTGCTATAAAAAGTAAAATCTCTAGCTTCCCCCATCTTACTACGCCAAATATCCAACAGATTGAATTCTCTTGTCATATTCTTTAAGCTTGCAAATGTTTTTGGGGGGCTATTGTATTTTACTCTTGAGGTGCGGTCTAATTCTTTGTTTAGAATTAAATTAAAATCACCTCCCATAACAATCGGTGCTGTTGTATCTAATAAGCAAGATTCAAGCTTTGACAGTGCTCCCGGATTGTCTTCATTCGGCCCATAATATACTGCACACACCAAGGGTCTGTCATGAATCAATAAAGTAGCCACCAACCATCTCCCTGATTGATCTGTCTCGTATTTAACTACTTTTATTCCTGCATTGATTCTTATGATTAGGGCCACTCCCTTGTACTTCCTCTTTGCTCAGAACATAACACCTCCTGGACCCATCTTACTTTACTATAACTCTGTCTACATTCGTGTTCTTCCAAATGAGTCTCTTGTAAAAAGATAATGTGTGCCTCACTGTTCTTTAAAAATTCTGTTACCCGGAACATCTTTCTCCTATTCCTCAGCCCATTCACGTTCCATGTTAATAGTTTGATTGTGTTCGACCTATCCATATTTAAAGCTTTTTTCCTTGTAACATCCTGACTTCTCCAATGTCAGGCCCAACTCGATCATGAGGACTAAATTGCACTGTTACTACCCAGTACTTCTAATAAACAGCACAGATGCCTTTCAGAACTTATGCAGCACTTTAATGGAACAGCGCCAGCACTTCTCAAACGGGTTTCTGTACTTCTAATGAGATTGCACTGTTACTACCCAGTACTTCTAATGGACAGCACTGCCGCCTCTCATTACTAATGCAGCACTTTAACGGAGCAGCACCAGCATTTCTCATATGGGTTCCTGTACTTCTAATGGAACTGCATTGTTACTACCCAGTACTTCTAATGGACAGCACCGACGCCTCTCAGTACTAATGCAGAACTTTAATGGAGCAGAGCGAGCACTGCTCATATGGGTTCCTATACTTCTAATGGAACTGCATTGTTACTACCCAGTACCTTTAATGGACAGCACTGACGCCTCTCAGAACTAATGCAGCACTTTAACGGAGGAGCACCAGCACTTCTCATATGGCTTCCTATACTTCTAATGGAACTGCATTGTTACTACCCAGTACTTCTAAAGGACAGCACCGACGCCTCTCAGTACTAATGCAGCACTTTAATGGAACAGTGCCAGTACTTCTCATATGGCTTCCTATACTTCTAATGGAACTGCATTGTTACTACCCAGTACTTCTAATGGACGGCACTGACGCCTCTCGTTACTAATGCAGCACATTAACGGAGCAGCACCAGCACTTCTCCTATGGCTTCCTATACTTCTAATGAGACTGCACTGTTACTACACAGTACTTCTAATGTACAGCACTGAGGCCTCTCAGAACTAATGCAATGCTTTACTGGGGCAGTGCCAACACTTCCCATACGGGTTTCAAGACTTCTAGTGAGATTGCATTGTTACTACCCAGCACCTAAAATGAACAGCACTGATGCCTCTCAGAACTAATACAGTACTTCTATTGAGCAGTGACAGTACTCCTCATATGGGTTCCTATACTTCTAATGAGATTGCACTGTTACTACCCAGTACTTCTAATGAACAGCACTGACATCTCTCAAAACTAATGCAGCACTTTAACGGAATAGTGCCAGCACTTCTCATATGGGTTCCTGCACTTCTGATGAGATTGTATTGTTACTACCCAGTACATCTAATGGACGGCACTGACGCTTCTCGTTACTAATGCAGTACTTTAATGGAGCAGTGACAGCACTTCTCATATGGGTTTCTGTACTTCTGATGAGATTGCATTGTTACTAACCAGTACTTGTAATGGACAGCACTGATGCCTCTCAGAACTAATGCTGCACTTTAATGGAATAGTGCTAGCACTTTGCAGCAAGAATGCTAGACTTTTAGTAGAGCAGCCCCAGTCAGAAAGGAAAGCTTCCTTTCGATGGACCAGCAGTAGCACTTTGTGACAAATCTCCTTAACTTTAATGACACAGTGCCGGTATGTCTCTACAGAGAAGACTCGGGGCCTCATTTACAAGACCAGTGCGCCGCTGGTGTCTCACTTATTTGGATGCACTGGTGGTGCAGCGCGCCTGCCCATATCTACAAGGCCACGTAAAGTCACCCTGCGTGACTTTTCACGGCCTTGTAAATATGGGCCCCTTTCATGCATTACTCTGCGTTTAAGGGGCGTTCCATAGGTGTTGCTGTGGGTGTTCCCACGCAACGTCCATGGAGCCTGAACATTCCCAGATTTACAAAGCTTTGTAAAGGAGGTAATTCGTCAGAATCCTACGCCTCTGCAGGAGTCGTGCAACGAGGAGAAATACTTTTACTTCTCCTCATTTTCTTGCTTTCTATCCGTGCTGCATTTTGTAGCGTGCATAGAAAGAGGAAAATGCCATCAATTACTGTTTTTGTGCAGGAAGGTGCCCCTTCCTGCACAAAAACCATCATCCCCACAACGCAGTCACCTTTGCAACATGACGCAAGGGTGCCTGTGCTGGCGCATGGCAGCCAATTGTGCGACAGCGCAGGGGAAAGCACAGGGATGCATAGAATTGTTATTAATATGACGCATCACTGAGCTTTTAAAATGACGCAGCTCGGCGCAACAAGATGCGCAGCAGTGCATACTTTTTTTGTAAATGAGGCCCTCAGTCTTGAAGATAGAATGAAGGAGTCAGGGGGTGAAATTTGTGAAAGAAAAGTGCACAGAAAGAGTGATGCTGAGGCATTTGTTATCATGAAAAGAGAAGAAAAGTTGGAAACATGCCATGAACTAGAGAAGAAGCAGCAGCCTTGCATAACAAATCAATTTTCAAAACTGTTTTCCTCCCTAATGGGTAATAAACACAAAAGCAGCAGCTAGGTCTGTACACAACACAACGTAAATAACTTGTAAATGACGCAAAATAACATGTTGAGCTACTGAAGATGCCGGTTTGACGTAGAGTGTCAGAAAGCTTAGCCAGAATCCTCAGATGGAGTTACTGTGCACTGGACTCGAGCACCAGCTGTGGACTTCTTCAGCCTCTGTGAGGACGAAAAACGTATGGTATTTTCTCCTCCTTACCCCTCACTTGTCAAATGATGTTTGATTTTTCTGGTACAAGTTGCTAAGTGCCTGCTGAGAACACTGGCAACCAGTCTAATCAGTTTTTTCAGATGGCGTTGTATTTTTTTACAGACAGTTATCGATAAAACTGTATATATTTATTTTTATATAAACGAAGGATCCCTTCTTTACTTGTCTTCCCTTTCTATTTAAATTAGTTTCGTTTTCAAGTGATTGCTACGTTTTCTTGAATTAATTCCCCTGAGAAGTTACTTGATCTGTAATGAGATGAGAAATAGAGATAAATAAAAGGCTCCAGAAATTCTTTTATAGCTCTGTATCCTCAAAGCCTTATAGCGTCTATAGGGTAGATACTGTAGCCATCGCTTTCCCCCGCAGTCCGCTGACTTACCTTTTCCGTCTTCTCAGAGTTTAGAACCTCCCTGTCCCTTCAGAAGTGACTCCTGTCTGCCTTCTCCACAGCGCTGTGCCACACAGCTCGCCAATGCACAGCACTCCTCTGAGCAGCACTCCTCTGAACAGCAGCCATGAGGCTCCCACGAGCGCAGCTGGTGCTGTGCGAGCCTCCCAGACACTTCTGCCTTCTCCGCAGCTCACTTCTCTCCCACGTTTTTTTTTTTTAGATGCAAATAGGGACGTCTCTGTGCAGCCTCCCCCTGCCCGTGCAAGACCCTGACTTACAGCACAGGGGCAGCCCCCGGGGCCAGGCAGCCAGACAAAGTCAGCCCGCCAGGGGGGGCGTGCACTTGCTGCATCCACGCACACTGGTCTGAAGCACAGCTTTGTGGTACCCAGGCCCGGATGCGTAACACGGCAGGTCCTTGTAAAACACAGCATGTGACATGCACATTGGATGTTTTACATACATAATGCCATGTCGGGGGCTTGGTCGAGGGATTTGTAACGTGGTGGTGGCAACATTGTAACTTGTTTCCCACTTTCCCTTTTCATATAACATGACGTCATTTGTTTAGGGTTTTTACGTTTCTCAATGGAGGAAATAATGTAATTCTGTCAATTATGGGTATTCTAACATTGAACATTTGATGATGTCAATAACAGTTTGACGTAATGTCGCATGCTTTTTGGATTTTTGTTGATAGTAACAATTTAATATTATGAAAGTATGATACTTGGGCTTGTTCGCGCGCTCTGCAGCTTACACAGTTTGGAAGCTACAACAGTGCATGGGACCAATCTACAATCCCCGCATAAAGCGGTGTCGCAAATTGTGATTGTCGCACCCAGCTGCCGATTATAAAGAAATGACGTCAGAACTCCACTGCAATAAATTATTACAGTTGAATTCTGACGTCACTACGCCTCCTACCAGAGCCAGCAGCCTAGTGAAAAAGCAGGTCAGGCCATGGAGCAACATTAAAGCAGCTGTTTAAAGAATGAACAACAAAACTTTGCTTTTCTTTCTCTGCTCTGTTTTTCTAGCTGTACATTGACAAGAAGGAGATATTTATGGCAACATGTTTATTGTTTGCACTCCTTGGGTAATTATAAAAAAGTTAGAATCATTCTGCAAGTTTCTACTGCTTATTTGTTTAAAACTAATTTGTTTTGAATGACATCAAATATCTTTTTGCAATCTAACAGCTTTTTTGATGTATTTAATTTTGCAATAGAGATTCTGGCCCAGATTTACAATGATTTTGCGTTGGGGTTACATCACTTTTGTGGCACAGCCCTGATGCAAAATAATTTTTGGGCATTTACTAAGCCACACAAAGCCACTTTGCATGGCTTCGGGTGGTTTAGTAAATACAAAAAAAATCAACATAATGGATAGTGCTGCCTTGCATCTCTTTGCATCAGGTAGACATTACATGAGTGGGGCATGGTCGTTCCAATGCATCCACCCATGTATTTTGACGCAAACCCAGATTTACAAAGACTTTTAACATGGGTGTTGGAAATGGCCCTTTCTGCTGGATCATCCCCGAACTTTTTGCCTTCACTCCTCTTATTTTTTGCTAAAGTCATTTTTGTTGGTTTTAGGACTCTGCACTTTGTGCTCTGTGCATAAGAATTGTTTGTGCAGTTCCATACAGTGATTTTGCGTACACTACCATCCCATATCTGAGACCAATTTCGAATTTTTCTTTCATTTGGTCATATTTCTACATTATAATTAGGCCTGGGCGTAGTTATTCCATGGAGTCACTGAAACACTGAAAATTCCGCAGAGTTCCGCGAGAGGCGAAGTACTGACTAAGACTCTGATGGAAACTTGGGGAAGATATGTAGGCGAAGTTCAAGTTTCATCCACTAGGTGGCAGCACATGCAGGGCATGTATTTTCCTATGGACCGGTAACTACAGACGTAAATATTGCGCACAACGTCAACAATTCATTAGAACAACTCCCTCGGGAGTACACACCAGTGAAGGAACTGACTCGAAGAGTTGCCCAGGGCTTTTTTCCACTGTGTAAAGCTTCATGATCATAACACCCCCAGGAAGTCGCCTTCCCTCGGAGGAGGCCTTGCCCCCAGGTCATATCTTGCTGGAACGGATAACTCTGCCCTGAACCCCACAACTAAGGGGTTAACCATCCATGATCTTCCGTGGGTAACCCTGTGGGACCCGTTCAGCCCTTTACTGCTGGGTTTCACTTGTCAGCTTTGTGCCCGAGTAGTGTACGGAGGTGAGCCCACCCCCTCACCACACACACACACACACAAGATGAGCATTGCACTGCCAGGGCATGGCAAACACAGGCCACCTGCCACTCATCTGGTCTGGGCGTGCTACGGGGCAAATCATCACTTACTCGCATTCTGGACCCTAGGAGCAAAGCGAGTACCCCTCCACCTACACTTCACTTACTTACTTCCTACCATGAGATAAGGGATGCAGGGTGCAGAGGAGGAGGCTGGTAGCAGCCGGAGGGGTAAAGAAGGAAGGAGGATTGAGTACAGCTGAGCAAAGAGAGGCGGACAAGGATTAAGTAAGGGGTGGGTCTGAGGATGAGGTGGTGAAGGAGAAGGAGACTTGACTCACCTGGACCAGACTGTTCTCTTCTGCCACCAGGTATTCCTTGTTGATCCAATGGGTGTCACCCGAGGGCTTCTCCTTGAAGGGGGCAACTGGGATGCAGCATCAGTGAGGACCCCTGCTGGGGTGCATAAGCCTTTCTCTGCACGCCTACTTATGAGGGCCGCTGACTCTAACAAAATCACACTTCCAGTAATGTCAGTCACATTACATGCTGGGGTAACAGGGAATATTTCCTTTCTACACCCTGATCGTGTGCGAGCCAGGGGGCACAGGGCTGTGCCAACCCAGAGCTTCGACATCCCTTCCACTCTCCCCGGTCAAAGGAGATGGAGGAGGCCAGTCAGCAGTCCCCAGGTGAAGAGACTCCCGAAGAACTATTCAGTCATTTCTGGGCGCTCTGGAGTCTAGCAGCCGGGGTCGGCCATTTCATCAGCCCGGGTGTCAGAGAGCCAGCCGTTTGGTCAACACAGCTCCGCTATCCGTTCTTCAATAAGCTTGTCCTGGGTCCAGTTATCGCATTATCCCTGCCCGGAAGGAGTTCCTCCCTCAATCTGCTAAGCGGGTTCAGCCCTCGCTTCTTGCAGGCTTCTTCCTACTCCTGGAAGACACTCCTAGAGCTGTTGGGCTGTTGTCAGGCCAGCCCTTCCCTTCAGATCCGCTTCCTCACTTTGCTGACCCCGTTCCCTTAATCTTTGTAATAGCACCTGTTGTGTCGGGCCCTAGGCCCACATGACTATAAGGACGGACACATACACCGGGTAGTAGGGTACTATAACTGGCCACGAGCACGTGCACCCGGGCCCTTTTATTAACAGGCTCACGTCACTCATGACGCCTGTGATGGATGGGTGTCAGGTGCATGTGTGTCCAGCCCTCGAGGGAGTGGCTGGAAAGACCAGTGCCTGCTGAGATACTAGAACGTGTCCAGCAGGACACAACATTCCTCCCAAATTTTAATGAAGACAAAACAAACACTAGTCCAACCTGTAGGGGTAAACAACAATTAACTATACACCACAGGGTCCATCAGCTTCTCGTGTCAGGCAGCAGGAAGACAGCAGACAGGGGCTGGTGACTCTGACTGCAGCAGGACGATCTCGGCTGGCACTCATAATTTAACTTGAGTGGTTCAGGACACGAACGCTGGCTTGGAGACGTCAGCCGCATCCCAGCAGCATACCGGTGAGAACATGTCCTTAGGCCCGATGTTGCTCCACTCCGCTGACGTTGAGGATGGTCTGTGGTGTGGGTCTAACAGTTCATTAAAACAGGGTGCGTCAAGAGCATGGTTGGAGTCCATGGTGAAAGTTCACGAAGGTGTTGCTGGATCGATTGAAATCTCTGTTAGACTACTGTGCTGTATCCTGTAACCCGTCGGTGGGGCAATAGCTCGACCAACTCTCCCGCCTGGGGAGGCCCTTTGTCGGTTTTGCCACGGGACTGCTTGTGGGCTGCGCTGGGGCTGCATGTGTGCCGACATGGGGCAGCTGCAAGACCACCGAGGAGCCCATACCCAGTCGCTCGCACAAACCTCAGGGGTGGATGAGTCTTGGTCAAGACATGCTCTCACTACCACAGTTCAGGTGTAAGCCAGGTTAGCAGGTAGCCTCTGGGTCTTTTTGTCGGCTGGTGTGGCAACGGTGTAGGACTCCAGCCCATCGGTACTCTGGAGATGGTAGTGTTTGACGCATTTGACGAGGACTGGCATGATGGCATTGCCAGTCGTGTGGTGAATCTGGACAACAGTTGGTGACTACTTGCCGTGATGGTTGCCGGCCTTTTGTTCTTGAGTCAATCACCTCGAGTGGGAGTGGCCAGGTGCCTCCATTTCCTTTGGGGAGGCAGTTACATCCATGCATTTGGACTCCTTGGGCTACTAGGACATTGGTGACAGTGGTGTGATGGACACACTGAGAAACGTGAGGCATGAGACTCTGTTCGCGCATGCTTGCGGCTTACTCTCGGTCTCCCGCTGGGCGGTCGCCAGGTCATTCTCTGGTTGTCACCCCCTTCACTTGTTGTTGGTGTGTCGGGATGCGCTCCTTTAGCAGCTCGGGTTCTCTTCAATGTCCGGCCCAGCCACTCATGACTTCCCCTCCTGAACTTGGTCAGCTGTCCGATTCTGAGTGTAGACCCTCCGGTCACACTTCCGCATTTCCGGCTGAGTGCGGTATCATGCACATGGCAATGATGATGTAGTTGCCATTGGACCTGGATGACAGGTGGTGACGATCTTCTAGGAAAGGAGGTTTCTAGAGGGACTTCACAGCTACATGACTCTGCCTTGCTTAGGCTGTTCTTTCACCTAGGGCATCTGCGGTCAGGAGCAGGGATGCCGTCCGACTTAGACTGCCGACACTCGGGGATGGACGGTCGCACTGGGAAGCGTTGGGGAGAGACGCGGTTCGCGCTGGCTGCGGCTTACGTTTGGTTCTCCCACGGGCTGTCTCCAGGGATGTCAGTCCGCCTTGGTGGCTGTCTGGTGTCTCCGGGTGTGCTCTTAGCTTGTGGTGCTACGAGTCCTCGTGCTTCTCCTCTTGTTCTCCCTAGCGCACCTGTGTTTGTCCGGTTCTTCATGGTGACAGGATTGTCACTCTTCTTTTCGATTCTTCTTTCGGGTGCAGTCGCATGCACCTTCTCCCAATCAGGCCAACTGGGCCTATCAACTTTGACAGTCTCTGGACCATGCGGGTGAGACTTCCAGTTGCTCTCCTCTCTTCTTCTTCCTGGGTGCTGGGTGGCGTACAGCCACTTGACTTCTGTATTTCTTCTTCATGTCGTGGTGTCTGCCTCTGCCTCCGTTCAGGCATTCTTAGCAGGGTTGGTCACTTCGAGTGACGTGCTTCATGCTTACAGTACGCATGTGGCGTCCGGCTACGTGTTGCGTATCCTTGGAGCAATGTGGGGTGGTGGCAGCTTGACCAGTGGAGTGTGCGACTCTCCTCTTGCCTGTCTTGGGTCACTGATGACTCCGTCTTGAGGCAGTGTGAGGGAGGACACTGTGCTATGTTTGGCCCACTGCGGGGCTTCGCAGCTGTGGTGGAGATGTGGAGGATCTCCCTGCTGCCTCCAGCATTGCTTCTTCTTTCGTGGAGAGGTCTCACCCCCTGGGGCGCCTGCTCATGCGGTCGAACTTTTGGGTGCATGCTCTGGCGTACCTCGGATTTGGCAGTCCTAGTCCTTCTTCGCGGTGCCCTCTTCTGGCGCTTGGCCTGCTTGATCCCTTATCTCGCGGTAGTGGCCGTTCACCACCAGGGGTTTGTGTCGCAGTGTCTTCGCTTGATGTGGCGTCAGATAGCCTCCGGGGCTGTATGTGCAGCACATGTTCTCCTTGCACCTTTAGGGGCTTACCGCCTTGTGCCTTGCAGCTTTGGGCTTTATTGGGGGCTCTTGCATTGTCTCTGCACATTGTCTTTGTAAGGGCACACCTTGGTAGGCTGGTGCCTCTCACTGGCGCCTTGCATGCCTGTACTCAGGAGTGGTGGATTCCTAATTAATAAAACAGAAACCTCATATACTTTTGGCAAAATAATAAGTATCTCTGTCTTTACATGATAAAATGCATATAGTAATTTCACAAAAGTGAAAATGAAAATTTAGCAAGCAGTGAGAGAGGTGATGATTTTGGGATCCTCCCTAACCTAGGGAGAGAACCAAGCAGATGCCTTGAAAACAAAGAGCACATCTTGCTGAACGATTCGGTGGTGGTCCCATCCTCTTAGGACCACCCCAAGCACAGTTATGGGCAAAAATACAATCCCAACCAAAGGCCCTGCAAAGCATTATGGGACGAGATTAGCAGTGGGCAGTGAATATTATAGTATCCAATATCAAAATAATTCTACAAAGAGCTGCAGTTCAACTAGTCGTTACTAGGTGTCCCTCACGAGTCAAATGCAAAAGCATTGAAATTATTACATCAAGCTGCAGTTCCACTAGTCGTTACTAGGTGTCCCTCACGAGTCAAATGCAAAAGCATTGAAACCCTTTCATGAAGCTGCAGTTCCACTAGTCGTTACTAGGTGTCCCTCATGAGTCAAATGCAAAAGCATTTGACTTGAGGGACACCTAGCAACGACTAGTTGAACTGCAGCTTGATGTAATAATTTCAATGCTTTTGCATTTGACTCGTGAGGGACACCTAGTAACGACTAGTTGAACTGCAGCTCTTTGTGGAATTATTTTGACATTGGATACTATAATATTCACTGCCCACTGCTAATCTCGTCCCATAATGCTTTGCATGGCCTTTGATTGGGATTGTATTTTTGCCCATAACTGTGCTTGGGGTGGTCCTAAGAGGATGGGACCACCCCTGAATCGTTCAGCATGATATGCTCTTTGTGTTCAAGGCATCTGCTTGGTCCTCCCCCTAGGTTAGGGGGGACCCCAAACTCATCACCTCTCTCATTGCCTGATATTTTTCATTTTCAAAGTTCACTTTTGTGAATTGGTTATATGCTTTTTTAGCATGTAAAGTTGCTTTATCAAAGCATTTGTGTGTGCAGTTTAGTAGCTGACTCACGAATGTGTGGAGTTCATTGCCCAGGCCTAGTAATTGCCACTAAGGGCATGCAGCTGTGTCTTCTTGATTGCAATACTTCTTATGTCTTTAGTGTTTGCTGGGGTTCACTGTCAGCGTTGGCCGGGCTGCTTGGAACACTTTCAGCAGTCTCTCCCCATTTTCCCGCAGCCACTTAAGGGTGGCCCACACGAGGCCAAAGGTGCTCCTTGGTTATTTTTTTTTTAATCTATGCTCATGGTAGCCTTCTCTTGTATATAATGTTGACCTACTGCCACTCGGGGTGCGCAGTCAAAATATTGATTTTTTTATATGGACCTACACTAATATCGAGTTTTTAATATCGTAGGAACAGAATATCGATATCAAGAATATCGGTGACCAGAATCTCGTCCTTAAGGTAAGTAATATCGTTTTTTTTATATCGCAGTAAGAAATATCGAAGTAAGTAATATCGAAGTAAGTAATATCGTTAGCAAAAATATTGTTGTTAATAATATCGATATTTATATTAGTGTTATGTATTTTAGTATGTATTTTATATGTATGTTTAACATTTTTTGTAATGTAGTTTTATTATTTTTAAATATATGTATTAAATGTTTAGAAATTAGTAATTTTTTTAAGTAAATTATGCGTTTTAGTATCAGAGCGGGTTGTGGGTTTATAGGGGAATAGGGTGGGAAGTAATTTAATTATAATTAATTAATATGTTTTTATTTATTGTTATTGATTATTAATTTATTGTTAATTAAATAGTAATTGGTAATTATTTTTTTAATGGATTAATTTATCATTATATTAATTATAATTCTTTTATTTATTTATTGTTATTGTTAATTAATTTATTGTTAATTAATTATTAATTGGTAATTAATTTTTATTAATTGATTAATTGATAAATACATTAATTATGTTAATTTTTATGTGTAGCGGGTTGTGGGTTTATAGGGGAATAGGGTGGGAAGTAATTTAATTATAATTAATTAATTAATATTTTTTATTTGTTATTGATAATTAATTTATGGATAATTAATTATTAATTGGCAATTAATTTGTATTAATTGATTAATGTATAATTATATTAATTATGATTAATTTATTATTATTATTTATTTATTGTTATTGTTAATTAATTTATTGTTAATTAGTGGGAATAGTAATTTTTACCCCTACGCTATCCAACACTTTCCCTACTGTTGCACTCCCTGGAGTGGGAATAGTAATTTTAACCCCTACGCTGTCCAACACTTTCCCTACTGTTGCACTCACTGGAGTGGGAATAGTAATTTTTACCCCTACGCTATCCAACACTTTCCCTACTGTTGCACTCACTGGAGTGGGAATAGTAATTTTAACCCCTACGCTATCCAACACTTTCCCTACTGTTGCACTCACTGGAGTGGGAATAGTAATTTTTACCCCTACGCTATCCAACACTTTCCCTACTGTTGCACTCACTGGAGTGGGAATAGTAATTTTAACCCCTACGCTATCCAACACTTTCCCTACTGTTGCACTCACTGGGGTGGGAATAGTAATTTTACCCCTACGCTATCCAACATTTTCCCTACTGTTGCACTGTTTGGAGTTGGAATAGTAATTTTATTACCTCCGCTATCTAATATTTTTTGTATTATTTTAGTTAATGTAGTATATAATTAATTTAAAAAAGATTAAAAATAATTTTAATTTTTTTAATTTGTTATATATATTTATTTAATTTTTATTTATATTATTGTTTTATGTGTATAGATGTATTTTTAATTTATATATATTTTTTAAATTATAAGCGGCCCATTACGATGGCGGGCGGAAGCACAACCGCCGTGCTGGCGGATGCAAAAACCACCAGTTACCGCCGGCACGCAGCAGTCCACACGCCCGCCCAATTACGATGCGAAAAGTAGGCCAAACACCGCCGGCAAGCCAGCAACACCGTCCGCCATCAAAGTGCGCCCGTACACGTAGCGGCGCAGAACAACTGACACACACCGTCCGACGAAACACGTACCGCCCGGCGCATAAATTACGATGCCGCAAACAAACGGCTCCCACGGCCAAGAGATACCGTACGACAAACCGAAGCGGTAACACGGACGCCGAGCACGGACAACGAAGAAGCGGCTCCCCCGAGCATGAATCCAGCACTGCAGGCCCTCCCCATGCTCCTGCTGATGCACCACCAAGGACGCAACGTACCGTGGAGACGCAGGTAGGCACACACACAACAAGTGCACGCAAACAGCGCACACAGTGCAAGGGCGGAAATAGCGGACAACCCCCACCAGCGCGTGTACACTACACATCCACCATTGCATCCACATATGACACACAGGCCAAATCGTAATATCGCGTAACACATGTGTACACACCACCTGGGACTAGGAACCAACCACCCCGTCACGGCCCCAAAGCGGCGATGACGCCGCCACACATGCGCACAACGCAGAGGCCAACCGCAGCGCCATGCATGCGTCGCACACAGACACAGGGACACAACCAAGCAGCACACACATCAGCCCCACCCCGAACGCACATGACACGTGACAGGCCTGCCACAGACATGTCCCCAATGCCCAATTCACGGACAACACCCAACGCCACACAACCGACGCACACATGTCAGTGAAGACACGCAACTGCAGGACACACCCCAATGTAACAAACATGGCGTAGCACACAGCGGCGGCAACACCAACTAGGAGAAGCAGGGCCCCTTCGGGAAGAGGAACGCCAGTACCACACTGAAACACCCATACCACCCTGCACATATGAACAAGACATATAAAGCGGAACACCAAAGAGCCCGGGGACCGACAACAGGTGGCCCAAGAATAACATTCACACACAAGGCCCAACGCAGAGCGGAAAGGCAGCCTGCCGCCCACACAAGGGAGAGCAGACAGCACTGAATGACCTTCCATTCCAACTCCGAAACCACAGCCCTACGACAGAAGCCGGTGAATACAGCCATTGTCCAAGAATAGACCAACACAGGCATGCCGAGGAGACCGACCACAGGGCAGATAGCGCATATCACAGAAGCACACAACGGACGGGGAAGAAAGAAGAAAACACTCCCCCATGTCGGCCACATGCAAGTTAATTGGAAGGAGTCACACATCACTGACCTTGAACTGTCTGAGAAGCATGTGGGAAGAGGGCCCGTGTCCTCCAAACAAGCCAACAGAACACAAGTCCTGTCTCCCTACGACTACACAGAGCTCACAGCAACCTCGGAGCGTGCACATTGCAGACTGCACACACAGCCGGAGCACGCCACCACAACGCACCGCTGCGAAATGGCAACCGCAACACACCTACCCAACTACGCCGAACAGCTCAAGCTGTACAAAACCAACCTGTTTCATACATTGGGATGCGATCTCCTGTCCCTGCTGAACGTAAGTTACCGACTGACTTACCGCATCACATTGTTCAGCTGCGTCATGCCCGTCTTCTACTGTCGGAGGTGTCCCTACCAGCATCCCGTGGAGATATGCCTCTCCAACCCGGCATGTCTGAAGGCGGACCTGCTACCACTACTCCTCCCTCTGGACGCACACGACAGGGCCTGCTCTGCCTATGGGGGCATGGCGTATGTGGCCAACATCGCACCCGCACTGAAATGGGACCACTGTGCCTCCACACGACGGATCATCGAGAACAGCTACATCGAATGTCACCCAGCATGCCCCATCATGGTCCTCCAAGGGACAACTTACGAACAACACCTTGACAGCCACCATCCGCTACATTGGCTGGCAAACATGTACACCACCAATGACATGGAAGCCCTGCTGGACGGCATCGCATACCTGACAACCTGTAAATTCGTCGGACCACAACGCAGGTTCCCCGATTGACCTATGATGTCCAACCCCGCGCCCATGCTTAGCTTCCGCACGGACTGGCCAGTCACCACCACAACAGCCATACCAAACGACCGGCAACAATTACCACACCATCAACGACATCGCCATGACATCGGATATGACCGGGACATGCACACTGTTCCCCATCACATCCAGGAACACCGCATGCATCGTGGGAGGCAGTGGCATGGGCTCTGTGTATCGCACCCACATGGACGGAACTGCACGAACAACCAGGACACGACATGGATCCAGCGCCCATGGACACACACACCGCTCAGTGGACATGAATAGGTCGCCTGGAGTCTGTGGGTGCTGCACCCCTCCCACCCCCGCCCCGGGAATCCCATACCAGGACCTTTGCATGGACGACAAGTGCATACAACAACAACACGACCCCAGTGACTGTGACATGTCCAGTAACCACCACAGTGCAACAACAAGTGGCACGCCGCTGCATGCACGCAAGCACATGCCCTGATGTCATCTCACATGCACGCGTGCATGAGGAACAACCGCAGCAAACCTGTCACATGGAACTGAGATGGACTGTGCCCATGATGCCAAGCGGTCTGGTAGGCTACATGTATACCGTCTGTGTCAAAGTCCGCAGCTCCGCAGCTATACGTAAATGTACATTAGCACAGCCTTGGCCAAGCAGATGTCACTCTGAAGCCCACATCCCACATGCAACAGCCAATCACATGTAACCCCACACCCTATCCCATTTCAATCATGCTCAGTATATCCTCAACATGTATTCCGCTGCCAGTAGTGTCCACTATACTGCATCACAGAGGACAGAAGACTCAATATAATGTTTGAAACCAAAACTGTCTCCGCTGACTCATTTCACAAGTACGAATGAGAGAGGATGAGAGTATGTGCAGTACACGGCAGTCGTGACATGACCATGTAGTCCACTGGTATTGGATGTCAACGCAAATGAGTAGCACTACTGTGGAAGACACACATGTGTCGTGTGAAGTCGTATGGACGCAGTGCTCAGGTGGGTGGGTGGGTGCGACGGGTAGATGCGCACATGCCAAGTTGGAGCACGCCGTGTTGGGAGGGGTCATGAACAGTACACCACCGCTTCCCTGGGCATTGTGAGAGGACACCTGTCGGGGGGGAGTGAACACGTGTGTGCACAGCAGCCGGGCACACGTACAAAGCGGTACCAGGCACACCTCAGCCCACCCTCTGTGGACAAGCTGGATCCTGTTGTGCGCCCGCCATGCCCCTTGACAGGCACACACAGCCCCAGTCGACCAGGTGTAACCCCAACATAGTCAATCCGCACAGGCGATACAGGGCACGGGATGGCAGTGGAGCATGGTGTGTGAGAGGTCTCCTCGCGCTCCTCCTGGTCATATCACGCAGGCAATAGAACCTCAACGTCTAGCATGGCACAAGTCAAATGGAAGTGTAGGGGGACGC
Source organism: Calotriton arnoldi (assembly GCA_963921515.1). Taxonomy (NCBI): domain Eukaryota; kingdom Metazoa; phylum Chordata; class Amphibia; order Caudata; family Salamandridae; genus Calotriton; species Calotriton arnoldi. The sequence continues at coordinate 135,850 of CAWUFW010017682.1, read as the reverse complement.
ACCACAGCACGAGCAGCACTGACGTCACGGGAGGTGGCTCGCACCATCCCATCCATTGCCCATCATACCAACCACGCCACATGCCATTGCGACTAAGTGCAAGCGCGTGCGCCACCACCCCGAGCCCTCCCCAGAGAGGCCAAAGAGTGAATGTGTGGGCCATCAGCCACAGACGGACGCGGCCTGGCCGCAAGGGCAGCCACAGCCACTGGGTGTCGCAGGTGGCGGATCCTGAAGGCGAAGACTGTGATGCATAGTCCATGCAGGCCGGGTCTCCATTTGGGGCACCACGCAGGTGGACGGCGTCCCGCCACACATCATACCCTGAGACAGCCCACTCGTGCAACTGGACCCACACATACACTCCTTGCCCTCTCTGGTGCGAGCTTGGGGCTGCCTGTGCAGGCGCTAGCCTCGCAGGTGAGCATGCATATTGGGGGAGCGAGGGGAGGACATGAGGGCTGGGGCGAAGATGACTGTATCACTGTCAGTAAGTACAAGGGATGACCCAGATGTGGAAAGGAAGAGACGTGTCCCGTGTGTACTGCAACTAGTCGCCAATCCAACTACCCCCATGTCCGGAATGTAAGCCCGCACCTAGGCCCGCCCATCCGCCACATCGAACATACCACCAGCACGACAACCTTCCCATTCGAAACACTGACTGGGGGTGGCGACCAGTGTACAATCATGTGTAGCCTACCCACGCGTACATGTGGGCCCTCCATGATCCATGTCACCTGCGGCAACGTCATGACATGCGCAATGAGGAAGTGAGGAGAGCTGTCCGCCCCACGCGCAGAAGGTGCATCAGCTCCACAGACCCAGCAGCGAGTCCAGCAGGGGTCACATGTGCAGGGGCAGCTGTGCCTGGTGTGAAGGCACATGCAAATAGACAGCACATCGACCAATGTGTAGTCTGCCCACATCTACAGTCCATCATCATGCGGACATAGGAATTGAACACAGGGCAACACATCTTCAGTTGGTGCACCCACCGTGACCAACAATGCGCAATCATCGACGTACCCGCCCTGTGCATGGCCCCCACCCAACGGAGGCACATCCAGTGCCACCATCCCACACACACAAGCCTTCCACGGAACATGCTGTGTCCAATGGTCAGTACAGAGTCAGCGCCCATCTGGTGGATCCTGAACAGGAGACACATGCACACACATGCCAGCTCCCACTATGTACGTCTGCCACCTGGCACGTGCAATGTAACCTCTCACCTGTGACGTGTGACTGCAAGCACACAGCCATCTTGGCATGGGGCTGTCAATGTGGACACCTGTCAATGTTTCGGGAGGTGTGATCCGTACAGTGCTGTACATAGGGTGCAGTGCTGACACCTACTACTGTCTCATGTCCCCTCGTGCCACAGGTCCCACTTGTTTTGGCCGCTCAGCCTGTGCCCACATCGTCGTCGTCGTGTGCCATACTCATCCAGCCGCGGAAGCAGTTCCTTGCTCAGCAGACATTCATGTTGCCGCTTGACGGATATGCAGTCAGTCCCCATCAGCACGCCCCGCAAGTCATTGGGGCCTAGATCCCCATGTGCATGCACATGGCAGTGGTTTGTATCACTAGCCATTGCCATTGTTGGGAGACCTGTGTAAGTGTATTGTGGCCGTGCCGTCCCAGCTTGACAGCTGGGCTGTGGCTCATGTGCTTGCTCAGTCATGTCAGTGATGTGTATGCGAAATTGCTATGTGTCGTGTTGCTTTGACATGTGTCCTCTGCCATTGTCCCTAGGCGGAGACCGAACATTGACCGCCCATACCAATTGCTGGCGGACATGGACGATACAGAGGTTATTAGGAAGTTTCGGCTGGACAGGCCAACCCTGCATCGACTGTGTGCCATGTTAGAACCCCATCTCCGTCCCCGCAGGGTGTATCCGACTGCTGTCACCCCCACGGCTAAGGTGATGGCCGCCATGCATTTCTTCGCCACTGGGTCATTCCAGCACACAGTGGGCATTGGAGGAGGGATGTCCCAGCCCATGTTCAGCAAGGTGCTGAGGGATGTACTGGCAGCCATGATGCTGTACCGAAACAGGTACATCCGCTTCCCCAGGGCTCGTGAATTGGCGGCAGTGAAGGGTGCATTCTATGCCCTTGGCAGAATCCCACACGTCGTTGGAGCCATTGACTGCACACATGTCGGCCTTGTTCCACCACAGGCCACTGAGCACCTGTACCGCAACAGGAAGCACACGCACTCCCTGAATGTGCAAGTGGTGTGCCTTGCGGACATGGTGATCACCCACGTGTGTGCAAAGTTCCCAGGCTCGGCCCATGACGCACACATAATGCGCAACAGCATCTTGCCACGACTGATGTCCAATATGCAACAGGATCGTGCCTGTATTGTCGGTGAGTATGTGGAGTGGTGTAGCGTGCTGGTTGTGCGATGCTGTCCCCTGTCCAGTTGGAATAGCAACGGTTCTCTGTGTCCCTCACACCCAGGTGACTCTGCGTACCCGAATGGGGCATGGCTGCTCAGTCCATTGAGGAATCCTCGCACCCCAGCAGACGATCGCTACAATGAGGCACATGGGAGGACCAGACGTGTGGTCGAGCGTACCTTTGGCCTCCTCAAGTCCAGGTTCAGGTGCCTGGACCGCACCGGGGTGCGCTGGCGTACTCCCCACAGAAGGTGTGCCGGATAGTGGTGGCGTGCTGCATGCTGCACAATCTGGCCATTCGGAAGCAGATCCCCCTCATCGTGGATGACGGAGATCAACCAGGGCCCCAGCCCGCAGACCAGGACAGCTCGAGTGAGGAGGACAGCGGAGAGGAGGAAGCTGGTAATGTGCGGCAGCAGCTCATCGCCCGCTACTTCACTTGACGGTGAGTGTCCATGTACGACGGCTGATGTGGCTGTATCTGTGCAGGTGTGTGTGTGCTGTGTCAGGGTGGCCGTTTGTTCACTGCGTGCTGTGTGTCAACGCTCCATGGCCAGGGTAGTATGCCACTGTTGGTGGCTGTGGCATTGTGCCCTATTGCTCTGTGCGATGTGTGTACATTGCTTGTAGTTGTTGACATGTACTGTGTGATGGGTGTGTGACACACTCATTGAATGTGCTCCTGTTCTGTCTCCCACCCCTGGGTCCCTACAGGCCCTCCGGATTCAATTGCCATGCCACGCATCAGGTGCCTTTCCGCCCAAGGTGGCCGTTGTATTCCGTACAAATAAAACACAGGGCACAAACAGCAGTTAGTGTAAAAGGTGCATTTATTACAAACTGTGACATGTGATTGTGTGTAAGGTGATGACAAAAGTGGTGCGTGCAGTGACAATGAGCTGTCGGTCATGGCTGCGTGATGCTCAGGGTGTACCCACTGGTTCTATGTCCATAGTCCAACACACACATGCCATCCAGATGGCTGTGTGGAGTGGGATCGTAGTCCAAGTCAATGCAGTGGCTGGTCAAGGAAGGCTGGCGGAAGGCTGGCTGGCTGCCTCACTTGCGTTTGGAGCGTGCGAAGTCCTCCCGGGAGATCTGTTTCCACTTCGGACGGCCCCTTCCACGTTTGCGAGGGGGGTGCCTGCTTGCGACATGCTGGTGGTTGAGGTGTGCTCACTGGCTGTGGATGCAGGGGAACTGGACACTGCTGCTCCACCCTGCGCCCCGGCAGGTGGTGGCGGAGGGGAGCTGCTGTCCCTGGCTGTGACCTCACCGCCACCACCAGCTGGCCCATGAGGTCCACGATTTGGCCCATACGGGCGTCCATGGACCTCAGCACCCCCAGCACCTCACGCGTGTCTGAAGCAGACCGGACCCATTGTCCTTGGGCCTCTTCATAGGCCCCAAGGACTCTGGCCATTTGAGGCAGGGCATGGCTTCCAGGGGAGGCTGGCGTTTCCCTGACCCTGCTCCTCCTACCAGTCCTGCTGCCACCGGCCTGCCCACTAGCCACATTGCTCACCACGGTCCTCGCTGTGGCTCCCAGGGTGGATCCAGTCGGCCGGGCCACCACCTGCGCTGGGGCTGGTGCCAGCGAAGACGTGGTGGTGGTGGCGGCGGTGGTGGTCGGTGCGGCGATGGTTGCGGCAGTGGTAGTGGCCACAATGACCGTGGGTGTGGCCGCAACGACAGTGGCAGCAGGGGGCTGGGAATGTTCAGCAGCCCTGGATGATGGGTTGGTGGGTAGGAGGGGTCCTGGGGAGCGGCTGGGCCCTGCCACACCAGATGGGCCTGCTTGGTGGTCCGTGTCCGAAGAGGAGGACAGATCCTCCACATCCGTGTGTCCTCGTTGGGGGCTTGTAGGCTGGCTGTGCTGGCTGCTGGCTCCATCCCCAGCATCCAGCAGTTCGTCACCTGTGGAGAGAATGAGATTTGTTATTGTGTTGCACCTTGCGAAGTATGTATTTGTCGTCTGACATTAACAGTTCGTGCAATCTCGTACATGGGTTTCCCGGAGGCGTGTGTGTGGCTGTACCATTTGTAGTTGTGTGTGCTTGGCAATGGGACTGTGTGCTGTGCACATGTGGCATGGGACGGATTGGCCATGCCGATGGGTGTGTTGCTGTGCCCCTACTTATTGTGACTCTGGTGTATGCGGGCTCCTGGCCCATCCTGGGTCTGGTTTGTACTTTGCTTTTGGGGTTCAAATGGAACGCTTAGGAACGCATATGGCAACATAGGGGCCATGCCCCAGATTCGCATTTGGGATGGAATATGCTTTTGGGGTACATGCTGTGAGCCATGGGTGCCGAACGTGACATGTGTTGTGGCAGCATGACAGTGCATGGTCTGAGGTGTGTGCATGCCTGACATGCCCTGCATATTTGCTGTCTGTTGTGGTTACTGGACATGGCATTGGACGCATCGTTATGAGTGAGTGATAGTTGTGTGGCAGCCAACGTATTGCAGTTGTCCCATCTCCTTGGTGTGCGTGCTGCCCTGTGCCATGTGCATCACTGCAGTGCTCGGGGGGTGGCCCATGTTGTGTGTTGTTGCTCACAGTGTGTCGTGCGCTTAATTGACTTCTGGCACATGGTTGGTCATGGGCATGTGTCTTAGCGTGACTGCTGTATGTGTGGCAGCTGTGCGGATGACATGCCTTTCATGAGACTGGGGCTGACGGATGGGATGGATGGTATGTTGTATGTGCATGGTGTGTCTGTGTGTTTGATGGGTTCAGTGGTGTTCGTGTGCATTTATGTTGTTCCGCTCTGTTGCGTCTAGTGTTGTTTGTCTTACATAGGCGTAGTTGTGGGGTGTGTGGTTGACAGGCAGTAGGGGCTACATGGACAGGACTTCAATGGTGTTTCAGTTGTGTGTGATGAGTTGCACAGTGGCTGCCGTGTGGTACTATATTCAGTGTGGCTTGTGCATGCAGACGTGGCTCCTTGGGTGTTGCTATGTCTGTGATGGGTCATGTGGGGTGTGAGTCTGTTGTTCATGTCCGTGTGCACATTGTTCACTTGTTCGTGACGGTGGGCGGTGCTGCGTGTTCGTCTGCTACGTGACATGTCCCATGTGTTGGTCGTGTTATGGTCCTCATGCCTTCAGTAATCCAGCCCTGTCCAGTTTCCCACCTGCAAGTTGTTCGTGCGTGCACTGTACTGGATGCCACATGGCTCTAAGCGGGGGTGCTCCATGTTGCAGGTCTGTGGGGGTGGGGGGGTGTTGTGGGTCGTGGGGGTGGCTGGACACCCACTGACACCGATTGCTGTGGACCGTGATGTCTGCCTTTCGGCTGTCGTTGTGCACTGCGGTGGCTGACACGTGGCTGTGGGGTGTGGGGGATGCTCCTCCTTGCTGTGCTGTGGGACTAGGGGCCTGGTGTGTGTTGTACTTGGGTTGTCCACCGTCCCACCCACTGCACTTTGTGTTCCTGCCACTTACCTGTTACTTGTCGGTTAGTGCAGCTGTGGCGGACACATGGGTGTGGTGGGTGCTCGTTGTGGCGCTTCTGGCATATTTGGGGACCTGTTGGTGGTTACGTGGCTGGCTGAGTGTACACATGTCCCCACGTATGTTACAGTTGTTCGGTTTGGGCTGTGTGTGGTGGTGTCTGTTGCATGTGTGTGTGATGTGTTGTGTATTGTGTGGTGGACATGGGGGTGTTTGTCCCTGGGAGCTGTGGCATGGTGGTAGTGCATGTGAGTACATAGCGGTGTGCTGGTATACATTAGTTTGTACTTACCAGCCTCCACTCCCCCTGCTAATCCGGCGAGGATCTCCGGATGTATTATGACTCGCACCTTCTCCTCCCACGCTTTGAAGGTCTTGAAGAGCGCGGGATTCCCTCCGCCAGTGACGGCAGCCAGCTCTCTGTTTTTGCCCTCCTTCTTCTTGACCAGGCTCTTTACGTCATTCCAACGTTTGTTAATTTCTCCTCTGTTCCTGGGCAGGGTCCCGACTGCATTGACCTGGTCTACGATCCGGTTCCACATTCTGTTTCTGGTGGCTAGTGGTGTGTGCTGGACCATGTTCCCATAGATTTGTGGGTACACCTTGATGATCTCGTCGACCATGACCGTCAGCTCAATGGGCGTGTACTTGGGCATCCTTTGTGGTGCCATGGTGTTTGTGGTGCTGGTGCGGTGTGTGTTGTGTAATGTGCAGGGGGTTTGTGGTGCAGGTGTTTGGTGGTGGTGGTGGTGGTGGTGGAGGTTGTGATGTGTGCGTTTCTGTGGTGTGCTGCTGTCCTTGCTGTGTCACTGTGTCCTCTCCTCTCCTCTCTGGTTTGCAATGTAGCAAGGGGTTGTGGTCTGTGGGAGTGCTGCTTTTGTACTCACCTATGTGGGTGTGTCCTCATGGTCTGTTGTTTTCAGGTGTGTTGTGTCTGGGGTTCTGGCCTTTGTATTTTTTGTTTGTCCGGGGGGTGTTTTCGGGATGTGTACTGTGCTTGTGTATTTGTGCGTGCCTTGCTGTGTGGACTTGTTGACCATGTTGTGTGCTATTGGTTTTGTGAGCGGATGGTTTCTGTGCAGGTACGTGGGCGCCATGGCTTCTGCCGTGTCGATTCTCATCGGCGTTGTTTGCGCTAGCGGGCGGTATATTTGTGGTTTTTCCGCGCTCATGGCGGTGCGATCGTAATTTCACGTGCGGTGTGTCGGCCGTGAGGGCGGGCGGTTTTGTGTTGTCGTGCGTGTTTCCGTCCGTGGCGGGCGGTTTGACTCCGACTCGGACGTTGGCGGGCGGTATTTTGTGTGATTTTTCCGCCCATGGCGGTTTTCGGTTTGTGTAATTGTAATGGCGTGGTCGGTGTTCAGACGGTGTGTGCGGGCGGATTTTTGCCGCTTCCATGCCTGGCGGATTTTTTTACGCCGGGTATCGTAATGGGCCCCTAAGTTATTAAAATAATTATTAAAAATTATTAGTAAGTATATATATTATATATTATATGTATATGTTTTTAATTTATTTTTACATTACATATATATTACTTATAATTTTTAAACATTTAAAAATATTTTTAACTATGTTTATTTTAATTATATGTATTATTTACTTTATTTTACATTATTTTTTTAACTTAAATAAAAAACAATATTTTTAACAACGATATTTTTGATATCGATAGTTTTTTTCTCGATATTTTTGTACTTACCATAATGTAGATAGGATGTTGATATTCTTGACTTCGATATTCTTGCGTCGATATTTCTGTAGGTTGATATTCTGACCTTCGATATTTTGTCAGTGAATCGCCACTCGGGGCGTGTGGTACACTCAGCACCAGTCCTGGCTGCCTGTCTCTCAGTCTCCTTCTGCCCTTTTCCTTTGTTTGGCAGCTGCGGGTGTGGTGTGGCACTGTGGGGGCTTCCCGAGGGGCTTCAGCAGCTTTTCTCTCGTTGCGGGCCTGTTTGGCTGTCTTGCTGCCGGGTTGATAGGGATTGCTGGGCCGCGACTCTTTGACAGGGGCTGCTTGAGGGCATGCACAGTCCTCCCGCCCACCCGGACGCTGCCGGTGCGGGCAAACATTCACTGTTGGTGTGTCCTCGGGCTTTTAGCGGTGCACACCTTGCCTGCGGGGATATGGTGCTCACTGGCTGGCAGCGAGTCAAACAGCTGTACGTTGGGTCGCAGTGCTCCTTGTGCCGATACACTCCTTTCCTCCGGACCAGGTGAGGATGGGGTCGGGTTGTGCCTTGGAAACTTTCACTGATGCTCACTCATGCTGCGGGAGCAAACTCGGGCTCCTATGCTGCGTTGATGCGGTTCCCTGGACTGCCGCCAGGTGTCGCTGTAGGCGTCTCTCCTCCCCGGCCGTAGCAGACTGTCTTTCAGTTGCGGGCCTGTGCAGTCGCGGGAGATGCCGGTATGGGTTGCGTGCTGCGCTGGTGCAGCCCTACTGGTGTCCTGATGCTGCCTCCCCAGTCAAGGTCAGCACGCTCAACTTACCCAGGTAAGGGGGTTCTGCCTCTTCAACGGGGGTGGCCACGGCAGCTTTCCTGACATCGAGGGCAGTTGCGTGCTTGCCGGCTGGGATGATATCACCTCAGGATACCGCCGTGTGCTGAACCGCAGATTTCTCACCTGCGGGGTTGCTCTGTAGCTACAAGCTCCTCCCTTAGTCAGCAGGGTCCTTTCCACCACTCCTGGTTACTCGCTGCCGCCTGCGGGGCTCACCTCGCTTGCTGCGGTACACTGCTGCTTTCTAGGGCGTCACAGCAGTCAGGCGACTTGAGGGCATCAAGGGCAGTCGCCATCCCCTCTCCTCGCGGCGTGGCCTTTTCACCGGCAGTCGGTGCGGGGATGCCTGGGATTTAGGGTACTCTTCCCCCCCTTTAATGTAGCATCCACACAGTTGATAGTTGATGCAGGGAACAACCCGCTCGTCGCCAATGTTGTGTCGGGCCATAGGCTCACATGACTATAAGGACGGACACATACACCAGGTAGTAGGGTACTATAACTGGCCACGAGCACGTGCACCCGGGCCCTTTTATTAACAGGCTCACGTCACTCGTGACGCCTGTGATGGATGGGCATCTTGTGCATAATGCAATGGGTGTCTTTCAACCCTCGCTCATCTCAAAACAACAGGATATCACATGACTTTTAAAACCGGGTCTTTTTCGACCCACACTCATCCCAAAACAATAGGGCATCGTCTAAATTTAGCAACAGGACTAGCATTACACATTCTCCCCCTACTGCATACTCTTGCAGAATTAGGAACATCACCCTCTACTGTATACTTTTACAGGCTTAGGGACTAGCATCACATGTTTACCCTCTACTGCATGCCATTGTAGGACCAGGGACCTAAAACACTCACCCTCTACTGCATACTCTTGCCAGACCAGGGACTCAAAAACTCTCACCCTCTACCTTATAAACCTGCAAGACCAGTGACTTAAATGGCACAAGTATTTTCCTAACTACTTCAGAACAAGAATGTATAATACAACCAACATCATATGTATACATTCAGCATAGCATTAAAAATAATTATTGATTGTCAGCCAAACCCAAAATCCTCCTGTCTGGTGAGCAACATCTCACCAGGACATTCGTGTAGAACACTGCTAGTAGATCCAAAACCACACGGTGCAGCACGTCCTATTGAAACAGTTCATTACCCTCAAATGCCATGTGATGATCAGCTGTTGCGCAGTCCAAGAAATATAGGGGCTTATTACGATGTCTGTCGGAGTTGCCTACGATCGACACCGTCGCAGTGTAGGGACCCACCAACTTCCGGCCGCCTGATTACGATGCGACCAAACACTGTTCGGTTGCATACTCCCATTTCTCTATGGGAGCTTGTGTTACGGCCGTTAACAAGCCGTAATGCAGGCACCCATAGAGAAATGGGGTTGTATGTAAAAACCCTGCACCCTGTGGCAGGCACCCCATAGTGCCTGCCACACAGAGCAGGGATTTACAGGGGGTACCCTAGGTATCCCCTGGGCCACCAACTGTAGGCCGCAGAGGCAAGGGGGCCCTGCTAGGGCCCCCCAAAGTCACTTTCCAACAGCTTTTTTGTGTTGTAAAGGCCGGCACGGAAAGGCTGTCGGAAATCGACATCGTAATCCCGACAGCGGAAACGCCGTCCATAGGGGATTACGGTGCAGGTCCAACCGTCCAGAAGAGTTCGAGAGCCAGTCGGAACCGCGTCAGAATGACCAGGTGGTTTACGTTCCGTCCGCCGACATCGTAATTCGGCAGTCGGACCGCAAACCGACAGTGTCGGTCGGAAACCCTCCGACCGACATCATGATTGGCCCCATAATCTTCCAGAATGCTGACAGTGCCCCAAAACACCGGATGCACGTCCTAAATGCAGCGTGTTTTGTTGAGGAATCGCACGTTACTCTACTGCTGTTTTGGGTCTCCAAATGCGGCTCCAGTGTCCCAGAGCGTGCCGCTCAGGTCTACGTACTGGCTCCATATGCTTTTCCTCACATAAAATGGCTCCAGTCTACGTAGCAGCTCCATATACTTCACCTCACATAAAACGGCTCCAGTTTACTTTTCTTCACATTAAAAAGTGCAACGTGTGCCGCACTTTCAAGCACTTCCTGGTGAAAACTTTGTCAAACACTCCCTGGTCTTGCCACTGGCCGCCGCATCAACAAAACAGTTCACATCCCAGACCCCAGCTGTGACGTCACTATGACAGTCGCACGCACATACCTCACACACGCTTGCCAATACTGCACTTATCCCTGCTGGAATTCTCGGGAACAGCGCACGGCAGCCTTGCAGTTACTTTCAAACACTGCACTCAATCGTCATACTTGGAATTCCTGGCAGCAGCAGCTCCTAACAGCATGCACAATGGGGTAAGAGCTTCGCCTTGCAATACGTTGATGGTCGTGGCAACGCGTCACATGGGCACCACGCGCTCCCTTGAGGCTCGATAACGCCTCCGATAACAGCACTTCTCATGCACATGCGGGACCACGAGTGACGTTCAAACCATAACACTGTAGCTTGCCTGTCTCGCACTGCACAACACCTGCTCTAATTACTGCTGCAAAATTTTGGGTGGCTCACCCTTCATCCCCAGACGTACTTGCCCTCCACGCTTCACAGCAGGCAAAAGTTAAATCGGGACAAAATTGCTGACAATGCCCTCATTTCATGCACTGCAGTTCACTCACTGCAGGTATGTCTTCACTCATTACTGGTTCACCACCGCAAATGCTGAATTCAAACAACCTCCAATCAATATTGGCACTAGTTAGCTCATTGTTAAAGTCTGTACATTTTCCACCTCTGTATGTATGGAGTTCAGAAGTTCACACCCAAACATTTATGTTTTTTGTGTTCGGAGTCCACAGGCTGTCTGTTGAAAAGACACTGGTATAAAGGTACCCTCTTGGTAAGCAGGAGTCAGGTAGCCAGTTCGTGTAAGATAGCAGGTTGAAGGTTTATTGAAGAAGTTATAGCTTAGGTTACAGGTTACATAGTAAGTACCCCACCAGGAGCAGCATCCTCACTGCTCAGACCACTTTCTCTAACTGGCAGTCCTCCAGGCACTCATCAACATTCCATGACCTCATGCACTGGCAGAGCAGCAGGGAACAGAGAATCTATGGAGAGGATGCACCACAACTAACAGCAGGTTATGACACATCTCCTTCCCTTAGAAAAAGAATAAAAATACAACAGGAAATGCAAGATAGAAAATAATACAATCGATAAGTCCTATCAATTCTTCAAACCCTATAAATTATTCAGAAAGGTCAGCTAAGAAAACCTTCACCACTTGCCCCCCTGCTGTACACACACAGCGGACCAAGGACATCCACCACTGCCCCCTGCCGTGCACACTCGCCGGACCAGAGACATACAGTTAACGCACCTTCTACTGCACACTTTTGCATATTGTCAGGACTAGGGAAATACATGACATGACCAGGGAAATACACACGCTCTCTACTGCACACACTATTTGGAAACATACCACACGCTCCCCCTCTACTGCATACCTTGCAGGACCAAGGACGAGAAACACTCACCCTATTCTACACACTCTTGCAGGCTAGGGACTAGCACTAAACATTCACCCCCTACTTCATACTCTTGCAGGACCAGGGAACTCAATAATGTATGTAGCACTATTGCGTCTATTAAGTCAAGTGTGGGAATATCCAGAAGTTCCCAGAGTTTAATGCACTCTTTGCCAGTTTAAAAAAAATCTGTGCCACAGATTCAAACCTAGATGGTGAATTTGAGGTCACTGTGAGGAAGTCCATCAAAAAGAAGGGAATCTCTTTCCTGGCCGAAATGACACAGCGTTCTGGAAAGAAAGAAAGGACAATAGCAACAGCGGTGAAAGGTGGAAACAGAGAGAGGACAGGCAAAGAGGAAGAGGCGGAGACATGGACAGAAGAAGTAAAAGAAGATTCCCATTTTAAACAGGGAGAAGAAGGCAAGAGAGGGACAGAAAAAAACGAGCTAACTCGTGCGAAGGAGCAGAGGGGAAGTGCGGCCGAGGAGCCATTTTTATTTCCCCTGACGGACCTGACAATGGTGAAGGCAGACGGAGGTATCGAGTTGGAGGAGGGGTACCCGAACAACAACACCTCTGTGAGAAGTGGTGGTCGCTGCTGTTGAACGCTATGAGGTGCACTACAGTCCTGGAGGGCTGTGGCACCACGGGTGAGTGAGGATGCGCCAGCTTAGTGGGCGGCAGCAGGGAGAACGGGAGGAAGAAAGGTTATATAGTATTTGTTTTTTATTGTTGTTAACATCTACTATTCTGATGTTTGCTTTGGATGGATACCCCAGGCTACAAAGTGCCTAAGTAAATTGGCGAAACTAGACCAACAAGGTCACACTAATTAGAAGTGGTATTCATGTTGGTTTACAACAACTACCCATTTTTCTCTTTCTCCAAAGCCTGATATATCTGTTGAGGCAAAGAAAAGGGAAGGGAAAAAGAATAATCAGTGTGAAAGAGGTTTAATCTAAACTGATCGAAAAATCATCTCGGATGAAGAGGTTTTTGAGTAAATACACCAAACCTGTGTTGTGGGGGTGGGAGACAGTGATAAATCCAAGACACACAAATACCTTAAAGGTTCTCCCATACCTTGAGAAGGAGAGTTAAGATGCCAGCTGATAGTCTCTTAAAGATAAAGAGAGCTCACGCTAAGAATTATTTAGTTTATTTGTTTTTCTTGTACTTACCCAATTTCTATTTTTCCTTTTGAGGGACCAAGGAGGGCTGCGGTACATGGAAGACCAAGAAGAGAAAAAAAGGAAAGTTTAACTGAAGATCCACAAAGCCTTCAAGTCCCTAATGATACACCCAGTCACTACCAAGGAGCTAAAAAGACTTTGGGGCTCATTATGATGTCGGTGGGACTGACACCAATGGTATGTCGGTGTTAGTCCAACCGACATCTGAAGCAGCTGTCAGACCGCTTCATTACAATGCGGCCGGACGAACCGGATGTTTGAGAGACCGGCCACTGCGGTTCCGACAGGCTCTGCCCTGAGGTCGGAATGTAATCCCTACAATGAGGGCGGTGCCTGCTCAGGCCCTGCCGTATACTATAACAATTTATATAGCGCACTAATACCCGTGGGTGTCTAGGCGCTTCCGGTCTACCAATACTGTGTCAGGGAAAGCTAGTTCCTGAAAAGCCATGTCTTGAGTAGCTTCCTAAACTCAAGCAAGGAGGAAGTCCTCCTAAGAGAAAGAGGAAGGGTGTTCCATTCCTTGATAGTATTGTAGCTGAAGCTCCTCCCCCCCCAGTTCTTCCTTTTAAATCTGGAGGTGGGCATCAGGTAGGCATTGGCCGAGCGTAGCGGTCTATTTGGTATATACCAACTAAAGGAATCCCACAAAAATTGTGGTCCTTCTCTGTACAGTGCCTTATGTGCAATGCAGAGAGCCTTAAATTTAACGCGTTGACCGACTGGGAGCCAATGCAGTTCCTCAATCCCTGATCTGATGGAATGAAATTTGGGACCGTCCAGGACTAGTCTAGCGGCGGCATTTTGTACCGCCTGTAACCTTCTGAGTAGATTGGATTGTAAGTTAATATATAAGCCATTGCAGTAATCCAATTTTGATAAAACCAGGGAGGTCAATACTGTTTTTCTGGTACTTATGGGAATGAATGGGAGAATCTTACGTAAAGTTTTGATGGTGTGGAAGGAGGAAGACACTACCTTCGAGATCTGAGACTTGAAATTTAGTTTCTCATCTATGATGACCCCCAAACTTTTAGCCTTGGCAGTTGGTGTAGGTGGGGGGCCAAGAGTATCCGGCCACCAAGCTGGCGACCACAGTGGAGAGAGGTTTCCGAACAACACCACCTCCGTCTTGCTTGAATTAAACTTCAAGCAATGCCTATTCATCCAGGTGCTCAGAGTGACCATGCAGTCATGAAGTTTGATGGAATAGTTAACATCCGTGTCCACTGTTGAGATAACCAACTGGGTGTCGTTAGCATAAGAGGTAGGTATTAGATCAAAGCTTCTGATCAGAGGAGCTAGTTCAGAAACATAAATATTAAATAGTGTAGGGCTCAATGATGAGCCCTGCGGCACCCCACAAGGCAAAACAAAAGGTGCTGATTTAAAATTGGCCAAGTGAACTCTTTGAGTTCTATCAGATAGGAACGACGTTAGAAGGGAAAGGGCCTTTCCTCCAATGCCTATGGTCTTTAAACTTTCGACCAAAAGTGTATGATCCACGGTATCAAATGCCGCGGATAGGTCGAGGAGAACGAGGGCCGCCGACCCTCCGCCATCCAGTACCATACGGATTTCGTCCGTGGTCTTTATCAGAGATGTCTCGGTGCTATGACTAGCTCTGAAACCAAACTGACTCTGGTCTAGAATTTGATTCTCTGCGATGAATGCGGAGAGTTCAACATTTATTAATTGCTCCACGATTTTTGCGGGAAGCGGGAGCCTCGCGATAGGACAATAGTTAGCCGAGTCCGTTATGTCCAAATTGGATTTTTTTAGGAGTAGGAGTATACAAGTCTGTTTCCACATAGAAGGGAAGAGCCCTTGTGAGAGGGATTACCGTAGGGATTACAATAGCCCTTTCCGACAGCCTTTCAATGGCGGTCCAACCGCCATTGAAAGGCTGTCGAAAATGGACTTTGGGGGCCCCTAGCAGGGCCCCTGTCCCTCCACGGCCTCTGCTATAAAGCCAAGGGGGCACCACAGGTGCCCCCACAAACATCCATGCCCCATGTGACAGGCACCGTGAGGTGCCTGCCATAGAGTGCAGGGATGTTTAAAAACATGCCTTTTGGCATTGGGGCTTGTGCTTGGGCCCTTTTCCGTGCCGCAGCACAAGCCTCAATGCCAAAAGGCATGTTTCAACTGCCTCCACGGTGGTTGGATCCTAATTAGGTGGTCGGGACTGCCGACTACCTGTCGGTCAGTCCCTTTACCGCAACGATGCCGGTCGGACGCTTATCCGACCGGCATCGTAATTAGGGCCTTTATTTTTTTCTTCTTTCCCTCATCACTAATAAACCACCATGGTATTCAGACAAAATATCGAGTTTAAAATATCAATGTACAAGAATATCAGGTCTAAAATCTCATGACATGGAAATATCGATTTGAAGGTAAGTAATATCGATTTTTAAAATATCAAAGTTATTAATATCATTTGTATCATTTGCAAAAATATAGGGGCACATTACGATGTTGGGCGGACAAAGTCCGCCCGCCACCGTAGCGGTGAATGGGACCGTCCGCCATAGGAGCGGCGGTCCCGCCGCGAGTATTAGGATGCCACCGCCACGGTGGTGGTGGCATCCCCTATTCCCAACATTGTGGCGGGCGGTGTTCGCAGCACCGCCCGCCACAATGCTGGGAATGCACGTCGTGCATTGGCATGCACAAGGTGACAGGCACCACGCGGTGCCTGCCACCTTGTCCATGCCAATGCAGGGGGGTACCATAGGTACCCCCCATGTGCACCCCCCACCATCCTGGGGGCCCGCTACGGGCCCCCAACTGCGAAGACCGTATGCCGCCGCCATGGAAATGCTGCTCTCCGCCACCATCCTAATATGGATGGCTGTGTCTTGCAGACACCACCACCATATTATTGACCTTTTCCGCCCGGTTTCCTGTTGGACCGGCGGAAAACCAGCAGATGGTCTTTCCATCCGCCGGGCTCCCTCCCGCCATCGTAATGTGGCGGGGGGAAAAGGCATGCGGGCGGAGGGGAATGGCGGGCGGATCGCCACCGCCATACGGGCGGTGGCGATCCAACCGTCATCGTAACGACCCCCTTAGTTGTTTAAAATATCGTTTTTTAAATTATTGTTATGCATTTTAGTTTATATTTTAAATGTATATGATGTAGTTTTTTGGATAATTATTGTTTATGTTTTTTTAATATATTTAAGTTTTTAGTAGTTATTATGTTTAATTCAATACAATTTTGTGTTGCTTAGTTCCGTAGTGGGTTGTGGGTGTTATAGGGGTATAGGGTGTGAAGTAATTTAATTATAGCAAATGTATGAATTTTTTTCTGTAAAAGTAAATTTTATGTGCAGGTTGTGGGGTTTATAGGGGTGAAGGGTTGAAAGTAATTTATTTTTAATCAATTATTAAATAATTGTTGATTAATATTAAATAATTAATTGGAAATTAAACATGTTAATTGTGTATTTTTTGGGGGTGCAGGTTGTGGGGTTATATGGGAAAAAGATGGGAAGTAATTTATTTTTAATTAATTAATAAATATTTAGGAATTGAAATTAATTAATTAATTGATAATTAATTATGTTTAATTGTTTAATTGTTTAATAAAAAACAATTAGGTGAGGCTTGTGGGGTTTATAGGGGTTCAGGGTGGGGAGTAAGTTAATTTTAATTAATTAATTAATAATTCGTTGTTAAATACTATAAATTATTTAATTGACAATGAATTGTTCTAATTATGTAATTAATATTTTTTAGTTTGATTTTAGGTCTGGGTTATGGGGCTTATTGGGGTAAAGGGTGGGAAGTTATTTAAATTTAATAAATGTATATTCAGCTTTTAATAAATAACAGTTGCTTAATTGATAATTCATTAGGTTAATTGTGTTATTTAATTTTTTGTTTTAGATTGTATATGTGGGTTGTGGGTTTTTAGGGGTATGTGGTGGTAAGTAAATTAATTTAAAGTAATTAATATTTTTTGTATTACTATTAGTTAATAATTTGATATTTAATCATTTTGATTGTGGAAATAATTTTGATAAATTTTATGAGTGTGTTATGTGTTTTGTGGGGGTAAATTATGGGAAGTATATTAATTATAATGAATTAATAATTAATATTTAATTAATGATAATTGGTTTGTTAAATATTTGTATTATTAGTGTAAATATTTTTTTAAGTACATTTGTGGGCGCAGAATGAGAGTTTTGTGAGGTTATATGGTGGTAGGGAAGTAAATTATTTGTATGTAATAATGATGTTTTGTGAAAAAATTATTTTTAAATAAAAAAGTTTATTTCTATGAATTTTTTTAAATTTTATTTATAATAATACTTGTAGGCAACGTGTTATGTATTTAACATTGTAATATGTTTTAATTTTTTTAAATTAAGTAAATGTGTATATTTTTTCAATATATTTAAATGCAGTTAATTTAATTTTTTTAAGTAATTTTATTTTGTTTAAGATATTTTGTTGCTTTTTCTTGCTGTAATAATTGGAGCAGGAATAGTAAGTTTTACCCCACTGCAATCCAACACTTTCCCTACTGTTGAACTTCCTGGAGAGGGAATATTACATTTTACCCCTCTGCTATCCAACATTTTCCCTACTGTTGTACAGACTGGAGTTGGAATAGTAAATTTTACCCCTCCACTATCCAACACTTTCCTCACTGTTGCACTTATTGGAGTGGGAATAGTAAATTTTACCCCTCAGCTATCCAACACTTTCCCTACTGTTGCACAGAGTGGAGTGGGAATAGTAGATTTTACCCCGCCGCAATCCACCACTTTCCCTACTGTTGCACTTATTGGAGTGGGAATAGTAAATTTTACCCCTCCACAATCCAACACTTTCCCTACTGTTGTACTTGCTGGAGTGGGAATAGTAAATTTTACCCCTCTGCTATCCAACTCTTTCCCTACTGTTGTTCTGGCTGGAGTGGGACTAGAAAATGTAACTCTTCTGTAATCCAACACTTTCTCTACTGTTGTAGTGGCTGCAGTGGGAATAGTAAATTTCACCCCTCCGCTATCCACCACTTTCCCTACTGTTGTACTTAGTGGAGTGGGAATAGTAAATTTGACTGTTCCGCAATCCAACACTATCCCTACTGTTGTTTTGACTGGAGTGAGAGTAGTAAATGTTACCCTTCTGTAATGCAACAGTTTCCCTTCTGTTATAGTGGCTCAAATGGTTATAGTAAATAAAACCTATCTGTAATTAAATAGTTTTACTACTATTGTATTTATTGGAGGGAGATTTGTAAATGTTACCAAGTTTTTTTATGTTTGCGTTGTGTGAAGTGGGAATTGTAAGTTTTTAAAATATATTTATTATAATACTTTAGGTAGTTTTCAATTCATTGTAGTGGAAATAGTATATGTATTAAATGCTATATTTTATCTTTTATTTGATATTTTTCTAATTTATATTATTGTCTTTTTGTTTATTTAAAATTATAATATTTATAATTATAGATGTCTTTCAGCTGTGAATTTTTGTTTACTACATTTTAAGAATTTTAAGATGTTACGTTGAAGGGAGTATGGTAGCAAGGCAGAGCTTCAGCAAGGCATCATGTTTAATTCTAGTCTTGAAAAATATTGGCAAGTCCACTACTATGTTCATCAAGCACCACAGTAGGGCCAATTCAAGTCTGTATGTAGATTGTCCATGAGTTGAAACGGAGCTTCACCTTTTAAGGCCCTGGGAGTTGAGAACCAGCCCCCTGCTGACCAGTGTTAGTGCATCCTAACAAATTCATATGTCAGCCAACCAGTTTAGGGCAGAGTTTCCCTCATCAGATGGACGCTGAGAAAAGACAGGCTTTGCTGAACCCCAGGATGCACTGTGGAGGCTGGTGACTACATGCAGCTGGCAATGACAATCTCCAGTGGCTTGCTCTGACGGAAGACCTGCAGACAAAGGAAGAAGAAGGAAGATGAACTGGAGGATGAGATTGATCATCTGCTCCTCTGTAGGCAGCAGCCATCTTCCTTCCATCTTCCAATCACCCTTTCATGCTAAAAAGATGTTCACATCTGCATGTAACTCTAGTAACAACTATATATATTGAATATTTTTGACTCACTCCTTATTTTTGTTGATTGTTCTTGCAAAAACCATGCACATAATATTTGTGAACATTTACATCACTACGTAAATAGAAAAACAGATAAGAGTCCAGTTTCCACAAGTCTCCAGACTTCATTTGATGCGAAGCTACTGCTCCACAAAAAGTATAAATAATGCCACCAAACAAGACCTGGAGAAATAAGTCGAGAGGGCTACTCCTTCAAGAATCCAGAGTGGAGGGAAGAGCTGAGGTATCCCCAGTCTTAGGGAAAGCCAAGTGTGTCCCTATGCAGCACCAGACCTGCATCCTGTCAGTCTCTTTGCGTCAGGTAAATATGTAAGAGAGCCTCCAGGACAAAGGAAAGTTCTGGGGGATCAGTTGCACAGATGGACGGGGACTCCCACGGTTACACTCTCACAGAGGTCACAACTGACCCTGCTATTTTTCTTGTTTTCTTTTTGCGACCCAAAGCTTTTGGAAGCTATCACAAACAGAAACAAGCATTGGCAATGCCAATAGATCTGGCTTTAAAGAAATGTTGTATGGTAATGTGAAGTATTACAAGTAGATGCATATGTATTTGTGTGGAAGCAAAGAACTGTAGAATAATATTGGAGTAGGTTTAAAAGTCAAATGACAGTTGCACTGTCAAGCCAAATCTGAAAATTCAGGCAGGTAAATGACTGCCCTCCTCCCATCTGTGCTGCTGCCACAGATAAACACAATAAACTATCCAGTTATCTAAGACACTTTAATAGCATAGCCGCTGAAAGTTCAAACTCAAACAGCTGGATAAATAAACAAAATGTTCACAGCTGTGTGGAGGGCAAGCACTTTTTTGAGGAAGCACACAACTTCTGCCCAATCAAAACATGTGCTCGAAACATGTACTCCTGGCTCCTAGCATGTGGATGGAGCCAAAGCCACTCTCATATAAGTATCTGGCGACAGCTGCTCTGTGAAGCCAGACCATAAAATATTACATCAGACGTCCACTCTAAATTGGGCGGAAGGTCTCATGTACTTACAGGACTGCCCCAAGTCTGTTGGGCCACTGGTGTACAGATGCTGCTACCGAAGACAGCAGGGGCACTGCCGGCGGAAACATGATGGTCCACCCAAATCAAAATAGAGTAGATAGACGTCGGTGTGGTGGACAGGGCATGCCTCTAAACTCTAAATCAATTTGTCATTAACCTCGGAGGATAAGTATTCCAGGGACAACGAAATTAGAACTGTTCTTACCAAAATTTGTAGGCATCATACTTAAAGTTAAAAGATGACTCCTTGTCTTCAGGGGCACTATTTTCCAAGCGGAATTTCATTTAACAACCTAATGCCTTCCGAGAAATGTAGTCTTATTTTAAGTAACCCAATTATACTAACACACCTGGAAACAATGATTTGTAAAAAGGAATGTGTCCCTAACACCCAGTGCTTAATATGTAAAAAAATAAGTGCTTGGCCCTCTTCACGAGGCCACTGTAGCTTGCACCACACATTGCACCTCCCAGTGCTGCCAATGGCAGTACCGACACAATTACTAATCACCACACTCCTGCAAGTGTGACAATTCAGCCCATTCCAGGCCCCCAAAGCTATAAGAATGGCTTGGGTGGCAGTCAATAATAATTTCTTATGTATATTCAGTTAATAAACACCTGTTGTTGTGCTCAGCTTTAAATTAGACAGACAGTGCCACCATATGGCAGACTGTTACAAGCCTGGTGTTGACAAGTAAGTGCCGGTGCCGAGCACTGGAAATCACCGGCTCAAATTAAGCACATGGAATTTATCTGCTAGCCCTAATAACTCAGACAGTTTGCTTTATGGCTGTGCTTAGCTATGCCTTTGCTGCTACAATATTAATGTGTGTTATAGCCATTTCAAACTGCTGTTACTATGAATGCCCGCTTCCTGTTGCACAACAAACGGTAACATCATGTCTGAATTTCTACTTCAGTTCCAGTTTAGTAAAATCACATTCTGAAAGTTGCCAAGTCTTTGCAACACTGGTCGAAAAATATATTATACGGGAATGTTTTAATACGTCAATGTATAACTCACTTAAATGCAGTATCTGCCATACAAAACACCACCTCAGGTTTTAACTTTCCATTTCCTTTCCTGCTAATAATTACTGTATTAAATAATAAGATTTGTTTTCATTGAAGTGAAAGCAGGTTTTCCTTTGTGTTTCCTAGGAACGTACTTTTATATGGTTTTATTTCATCTTTCAGGTCGTGCCTTACCGCCCCCAGTGTTCCGATAGACAACAAGCCTCCCCAAGACTCTCCTCTCTTCCTTTCTCCCTCACATCTCCTCCTCTTTCTCTCTCTGTCCTATGCACCCGCACATCTACCACTCCCATCTCTCAAGTTTCGCAGGTCTATGTGTAAGTAGCTCATACCATCCAGGTTTCGCTTTGCATTCTGGGATTTGTAGTCCTGCTGATCCAGTTACAAAATCAGGACCACAACTTCCGGAATGCAAAAAAAGTCCCCAGGCTGGATGAACTACTCACGCACAGACCTGAGAAACATAATCACGTTCTTATCTCATGTGCACCTCGTGTTTTTCATCTCTTGCTTGCATCTCTCCCTAACTGCATCACTCAGCAATCGCCTGGGCTCTCCTCCAACCAATTCTGTGATACATACTGAACTGACTATAGCAATCTAGGACTAAACATAATAGAAACATTGAAAGCATTGGCACCGTCTTGCCCTTTTGTCAGGATCCATCGGACTGCCCACCACCTTCCGCACTCCAGCAGTAGTGGGGGAACTATTCAGGGTGACCCCCAGGACGCTAGGTGCATTTCACTCACTTACATCCTCCCTAGGAAGACTGCCTGTCAGGTGGGGGCTCCTAGCAGGTTCTCAACACATGCCTCTCGCCCTCGGCTCGTCCCCTCTTTTACTCTCCGTGTTCCCTGAGGAAGAAAAGCGGACTTATATTTCTTTAATTCTCTGCTCCGGTATGTAGTGGTGTTTTCCTTATCTTTGTTTCCAGGCCACGCCAGAGCTCGACTCAGCAACCTCCATGACTCAGCAGCCTCCGTGACTCAGCAACCTCCATGACTCAGCAGCCTCCGTGACTCAACAAACCTCCATGACTCAGCAACCTCCATGACTCAGCAGCCTCCGTGACTCAACAAGCCTCCATGACTCAGAAACCTCCATGACCCATAAGCCTGGCAAAAGGTATTTAACTGTCACCCAGGCCATCTTCAGTGCTTCGCATTGAGTTTCCTGTTGAAGATCCTGCGGCATGACGGCTCTTCTCTGCAGGTGCTGGTCGGACGAGTCCTGTTCCATCCTTGCTGCTGCTACTCGCAGATAAGTCTAAATCCTTTTTGGGCTACATTTAACTCTTGTACTCAGTGGAATTCCATTGTTTTGACTCTCGGCTCCTTTCTGGTTATCGGGGAGATCTTGGGTAACTGCGCACGAAACTCTTCGCAGTCAGACTCTTCCTGACTTCGTTTCCTGTATCACAGTTCCCTCTTGTTCCCACTCAGCTTACTTTACGCTACTTGCCTGGATTTTGGTCATTTCCTCTTCATATCATTTATGTAATTCGTGCATAGTCCTTGTTGATAGAAGTGTATATTATTATTGCAGTGTTTATTGTTATCCTGTTACATCTCTGTTTTTTCTCGCTGAAAGAAGGTCTTGGTAACGCTCTCAAGCCTTGGACATACTTTAGCTGAAAGATACAGATTATGTCTTATCTCATTGAAATAAGAATGAATGGTGTGCTTATGTGTAATCTTCATTGGCACAATATTGTGTGAGTGTGTATTTATCTTTGGTGCAATATTGTGTGAGTGTGTATTTATCTTTGGCACCATATGGTGTGAGTGCAGTTCTGATTTATTCTAATCATTCTTTTATCGTGACCCAATGCAGAAGTTTATGCATGATATATGTCATTGATTATTTGTGTTCTTATTGATGTATTTTACTACTGCTGCAGGAGCTAGTCTCCATACTCATTCCTAGCTTTAGGACAGATGTCCCAGATTGTTCTGTGACCCAGAGTTTGCTTTTCCACCGGCACGAACGCGCACCAGTTGTTTCTTTCTTTATTTTAGCTTTTTGTTTTAACTAATTATTTTAGTTTATTGTTTGTTCCCAAAACCCCTTTCCTTGAGATTATCGGATGAGCACTGGTTTCTCTGGTTCAGTGTTCGTCGGATGATCTCTGGGGATTGTTGGGGTCCAGCTGCCTCTGCGTGTCCAGCAGAGAGAAGAACGCGTTCCAACGTTCATCTTCCCAGATTGGTTCCTAATAGAATGCGAAGCCCCTAAAATATAAAAAAAAAAAAAATGTTTGTTTTCTTGTCTCGCCCAGGCAGCATGGCGTCCGGTTCTTTTGATGTTTCTGCTCTTAACGACACCTTGAGGGATCTCCAACGACAGGTAGAGTTGGCGCGAGTGGAGAAGCAACCTTGCGGTCACTTGTAATAGGGATGTCCCAAAGGTTAGATCGAGAATGGGGGAGCTGACTCTGGAGCTCGCCTTCCTACGGGTGGAACTTATACCTCTCACTTACAGGCATGTCAACAAATAGCGGTTCCTTTGGCACCCCCTGAGCACTATCAAGGGGATCCTCAGAAATTACATGTTTTTCTTACACAACGTAAATTACATTTTTTATGTAGACCAGCTGCGTTTCCAACACCGGAGTCTAGAGTAGCCTTCATTCTCTCATATCTATCTGTGGATGCGGCAGCCTTGTCCACAACCCTTGTGGCCAATGATGATCCTGTGTTATATTCCTTTGAGCACATTGAGCAGGATCTCAGGCGCATTTTCGACCGACGAACCTCCACACAGACAGTAGACAACTAACTACTGGATCTACGCCAAGGGAATAGAGATCTCCTTGCTTATCTCGCACAATTTAACAGACTGGTGGTAGAGGCCCACTGGCCGGAACACAAAAGAGCATCATTATTCTACAGAGGATTGCGTGATGAACTCAAAGGTATGCTGGCTCAGGTGGTCGACCGCCCTCGAGACTGCGATGCGCTCATAAACCTGGTTCTTCAATTAGACCATCGGTTGGCGTAACGACGAGGGGAGAAGAAACGTGCCGAGAACAGAGTACCCCCACCTTTGCCCCGTACTGATTCCCGACTATTCCGCAATGCAATAATGGATAGGGGAGAACCCATGCAGATCGGGTAAGTTCGACCTCCCCTTTCCAAAACCGAAAAGGAGAAAAGACGGCGCGACAACCTTTGTCTGTATTGTGGCCTAAGTGGTCACTTTGTGAAAGACTGCACCAAGAAACTTAAGAAAGATTGGAGAACACAAAACTTCCGAAAGGGTACTGTGGCCAACACCAACCAGATTGCCACCACCCATGTCACTTTGAATGTATCCTTATCTGGTCCCAATTTCCACCTCCAGAGGGTGCAAGTCATGATCGATTCAGGGGCCACAAGAAACTTCTGTGATTGGAGATTTGCTCGCACTCACGGAATTCCTGTGACAAGAAAAAATATCATCGAACAAGTCTGTGCTGTTGACGGTTCCCCGTTATCCTCTGGGCCCCTTTCTCATAGCACTATCTCCCTGGTCATGGAAACACTCACTGGGCATAAAGAACAGTGCCAGCTGTATTTAATAGATGCCCCCCAGTACAGTGTTATATTAGGCATCCCATGCCTGGTAAAACATAACCCCACCATAGACTGGTGTAAGCGAACCGTCACCTTTCTGTCCGAGTACTGCTCTAAGTTTTGTATAGTGCAAAAACAACAATTGATGGACAGAATGCAGAACAATGTCATACATTCACCCCAGTACAAAGATATGGGCCTAAATCCATCATTTTTTTGCTCACCATGCCTTTCCAGTTTGGACCCAGCCATATGCAAATCAGTCTTGACCCTGTGCCCAATGGGAACAGTCCACCCCGAACTGCCAGGCCAGGTCCTCCCTGGACTGGAAACAAGCATCCTAGGACCCGTTTCGGGCTTTCAGCCCTCATCAGCCAGGATAGCTTGACTCCAGTGGCATGGAGAGCACGGGACCCACGTCTGGGCATACCCGTCCCACTCGGGGTGACAAATGCAAAAACAACAATTGATGGACAGAATGCAGAACAATGTCATACATTCACCCCAGTACAAAGATCTGGGCCAAAATCCATCGTTTTTTTGCTCACCATGCCTTTCCAGTTTGGACCCAGCCATATGCAAATCAGTCTTGACCCTGTGCCCAATGGGAACAGTCCAGCCGGAACTGCCAGGCCAGGTCCTCCCTGGACTGGAAACAAGCATCCTAGGACCGGTTTCGGGCTTTCAGCCCTCATCAGCCAGGATAGCTTGACTCCAGTGGCATGGAGAGCACGGGACCCACGTCTGGGCATACCCGTCCCACTCGGGGTGACAAATGCAACAAGCATTGGAAATGCAATAGGTCTCGCATTTTTTTAAGTTAGAGCTATTGGCATTGTAAATGGCAATGTCCGTTACCTACTAAGGGAGGATGGAGGGAGCAGTTTGTGTCGGAGTGCCAAAATGCTCTGTTGGAGAGTGACTGGCCAAAAGTAAACCAAACAAGCAGCGACTTTTAAAATTATGTGTTTAGCCAGAACTTTTGGCTATGTTGTAGAGCATTGTGGCTGCTGTGCATTATGTTGAAAAGTTATAATAAAAAGTGTTAAGCATTCTTGTTACCTTTATATAAACGAAGACGACATTATATACAACTGAAAAACCTGATTAAAAAAATATTTTAACATAAAAAATGTCTTCTAGTTTTTTTGTACTTGCACTGCTGGCAACTTCTTCCTGCCTGTTCTCATGCTTGTTTGTTATAAAAAAAATTGTTATGGGGGAGCGGGACATAAATAACTGGGGAGTGGAGGTTGGAAAACAGTAATTTAATTAGAACACGAGCAGCGGACGGACACTAGGGGAGAATCAACAGATGCCAGATTCCAAGGCCAGATTGACGTGATGCTTAGGTGGTGCGCTGATGCAAAATGGTGGTGGTGAATGATGTTTGGTGCTCAGGTGGTGACACTATATGGTGTGGATTGGAGGTACGTTGTGGATTGTGGAGTTGAAATATGTTGTTTGGTGTGTAATTATGCGGTGTGTATTGGAAATGTGTGGAGTTGAATTGTGTGGCCTGGAACTGTGGTGTTGAGTGAAATTATGCTTAGTGAAATTGTGTCATGGTGTGGAGTGCATTTATGTTGATTGGTGGTATGTGGTATAGAGTGCATTTATGTGGTGTGTATTTATGTTGCATTGAGTACAGTGCAATTATGTGGCGTGTAATTATGTGGCACTGAGTGGTAATATGTGGAGTGTATTTATGTTGTATTGAGTAGAGTGCAATTATGTGGCTTGCAATTATGTGGTACTGAGTGGTATGTGGGGTGTATTTGTTGCATTGAGTAGAGTGTAATTATGTGGCGTGTAACTATGCCACATTGAGTGGTATTATGTGGAGTGCATTTATGTTGCATTGAGTGCAGTGAAAAACCTGATTAAAAAAGATTTTAACATAAAAAATGTCTTCTAGTTTTTTTCTACTTGCACTGCTGGCAACTTCTTCCTGCCTGTTCTCATGCTTGTTTGTTATAATTTTTTTTGTTATGGGGGAGCGGGACATAAATAACTGGGGAGTGGAGGTTGGAAAACAGTAATTTAATTAGAATCTCAAGCTTAACGGAGATAAGACAGAGTTAATGATCCTTGGCAGTCACACTATAATTTCTCCATCATTGAAATGGCCCAATTGTTTGGGCTCACCTCCAAAACCCAAAGAAAGGATCAAAAGCTTAGGAGTTTGGCTAGACAGGTCATTAAAGTTGGACCACCAAGCAGTACAAGTAGCAGCTACTTGCTATGGCATTATCAGGCAAATGCGGAAACTTTTGCCACTGCTTCCTGTAACTGCACGCAGGATCATGGTACAAGCACTGGTGTTGTCCCGGTTGGACTACTGTAACTCTCTCTACCTGGGTACCCCGAAGACCACTACTAGGAAACTGCAGGTCGTGCAGAATTGCGCAGCTAGGCTGCTACACAATATCCCCAGAGCACAGTCAGCTAAACCGGCGATGAGAGCACTGCACTGGCTACCAATCAAAGAACGCATAATGTTCAAATCACTATGCATAGCGCATAAAACCCTATGGGGTACGGGTCCAAAAATCAATGTCGTTCTGATGACATTTCATCGCCCTTCTCGCAATCTGAGATCGGCTAATTTATTCCAGGCAACAATACCTAAAGTCCAGAGAGCACGAGCCGGAGGCCGTTCCTTCTCATACAATGCGACAAGTCTATGGAACACGCTCCCGATCCAGCTCCGACCAATGACCCATCATCTCTCATTTAGGAAACATCTAAAAACATGGCTCTTCCAGAACCTGCCTTGAGACTGTACTCTGCCATTGGTTGCAACAGCGCTGGGATGCCTAAGGGTAGCCATGCGCTCTACCAAGAATGAATAATAATAATAATCAATTTCAGACATTTGTATTGATTCTAATACCATTGTACTCATATCTCAACTGTATTGTTTCAAATTACAGTTTTAAGCCTAACTTTATAAAACACATAAAGTACCACTAAAAATGTAAATGGAAATCATATCAAGCAACACAAAATACCTGCACCAAATTCCAAAATAAAGATTCATTCCATATTTCCGACCTGCCTTACATACATAATAAGATATTGTATACCAT
Organism: Calotriton arnoldi; assembly: GCA_963921515.1. Classification (NCBI taxonomy): domain Eukaryota; kingdom Metazoa; phylum Chordata; class Amphibia; order Caudata; family Salamandridae; genus Calotriton; species Calotriton arnoldi. Next base: position 107,924 of record CAWUFW010017682.1, on the reverse strand, counting down.
ATAAATCTTGTACTAACTAGCCTGCAACGTTGGACAGGTGTGTATGAATGTTCACTTTTTAAATTTGCTGCATGCATTTCGGGTAGCGTATGCATTGTTTTAATGGTAATTTAGGGTTTACAACAACTGTAAAGCTGAAACAAAGTTAAGTTTGAGATTGGATCGGACGGCACGGAACTGTCAGCACTCACTGCCTCCCTCTGAGGCGAGCCCACTCGTTCCTCTTCAATGTAGGGATAGTCTGTCGCACTAGCAAGACTGTCTCTCACCCACACATCCAAGACTCTCTTCACTACCCACTAACGACAATTTTCTTAAATCCTTCTCAAACACTGCTCGCCCACTGTTCTAAAAATCTCTGGCTTTCACTAATATAAGGCATCGATCTACCTACCAACACAACCCACATTACAGCGATATCCCCTCTCATCTGTTCTTAAAGGACCCCTTCCCCTACAAACAACTTCCCCCACCCCCAAACACTCTCTGGTTCCACAAACATGTCTTTCCACACGCCAAAACTACCCCACTCAACCCCAAATGGTCTCTCCCAACCGATCAGCCACATCCTTCTTCCCTTTTCTGAAGTCAGTTTCTAGGACTTCCCATCGCACGGTGATTTTATTTCCTCTTCCAAAGATAATTTCCCTGTGGTGTGTTGATTCCTTGCAGTGAGACAGACTCCCCCCCCCCCCACAGGTGTCCCTTGCCTCAGGCTCCCATGCACTGCGCACAAGAGGCTAAAGGAAGAGGTCGCTGCGGTGGAAGCAACTGAGGCTGCACGCAATGGACAAACCAGGTAGGAATGCAGAAAGCACATCCTCCAGCCTGCTTTGGTGTCATCCTGAAAATACACAAGTGTAGGGCTCATGGGGTAAAACCAATGGCAATTGGAACCTGCGCTCAGTCTGCAGAGGAACAAAATAAGCTTGCCCAGACAAAACCTAGGGTTTACAATCACCTAGACAGAGGACTTTGAGGCTATGAAGAACCTGGAACCTGCAGCCCAGCCTCAACCAGCAAAATGACACCGTTCCCAACATGAGTGTACTCATAAGTGTACCCAGGATTATTTTTGTGGCCAGCAAACACAGAGACAAAGAACTATTAAGTCAAAGAAGCTACGCTCATTTGTTCCCATACCACTTGGGCAATCCCAAGACAAACATAAGCAAAGGGAGTTCGCAGTCCAGACTTCCCTATTTTACATGTGCCTGGACTTAGGACTGACACATTACTCTCAGACCCCAGTAGAGGTGCCTGCACTTCACTGGAAGCATATTAGTTTAAACTATAGCAGCCTCGAGTGCCAAAGGTCACCAGTGTGCCCTGAAACGGTATAAAACATGGCAGTGTCTTGCCAACATCGTGGCAAGTACCCCATCACGATCAGGGGCAACAAATATATCATTGATAATGTAAACAAAGTTCATAGAAAATACATCCAGAATAACTCATTGGGGGCTTAAAAGGATGCCATGAACGTTTTATACATCACTGTGCAGGAAAACGATTACACATAATCGGTCACAACAAACTAATTTAAAACATATAGGGCACATCAAACCAGTGGCAAAGCAAAACTGAAATGTGAAAATTATGGAAATCGCTAATCTCACAACGTTTCCTCAGTGTCGTTTCTCTCAAAACTTGGAAATAATTCAGCCAAAAACGCTCTAGGGTTGTTAAAACTGGGCAAGCCAGACGTGGGTCCTGGGCTCACTGTGCCACTGGAATCAAGCTATCCTGGCTGAAGAGGGGTGAAATCCCGAAACCGGTACTAGGATGCTTGTTTCCGGTACACGGAGGACCTGGCTTGGCAGTTCGGGCTGGACTGTTCCCATGAGGCACAGGGTCAAGACTGATTTGCATATGGCCAGGTCTAAACTGGGGTGGCATGGTGAGCAAAAGAATGATGGATTTAACCCAGATCTCTTGACTGGGGGTGAATGTTTTGATTTGTTCTGCATTCCGTCCATCAATTGTGTGTCTTGCTTTCTCGCCCTAAGTGCGCCAGGTATGCCCAGACGTGGGTCCTGGGCTCACTGTGCCACTGGAATCAAGCTATCCTGGCTGAAGAGGGTGAAACCCCGAAACCGGTCCTAGGATGCTTGTTTCCGGTCCAGGGAGGACCTGGCTTGGCAGTTCGGGCTGGACTGTTCCCATGAGGCACAGGGTCAAGACTGATTTGCATATGGCCAGGTCTAAACTGGGGTGGCATGGTGAGCAAAAGAATGATGGATTTAACCCAGATCTCTTGACTGGGGGTGAATGTTTTGATTTGTTCTGCATTCCGTCCATCAATTTTGTGTCTTTTGCTTTCTCACCCTAAGTGCGCCAGGTATGCCCAGACGTGGGTCCTGGGCTCACTGTGCCACTGGAATCAAGCTATCCTGGCTGAAGAGGGGTGAAATCCCAAAACCGGTACTAGGATGCTTGTTTCCGGTACACGGAGGACCTGGCTTGGCAGTTCGGGCTGGACTGTTCCCATGAGGCACAGGGTCAAGACTGATTTGCATATGGCCAGGTCTAAACTGGGGTGGCATGGTGAGCAAAAGAATGATGGATTTAGCCCAGATCTCTTGACTGGGGGTGAATGTTTTGATTTGTTCTGCATTCCGTCCATCAATTGTGTGTCTTTTGCTTTCTCGCCCTAAGTGCGCCAGGTATGCCCAGATGTGGGTCCTGGGCTCACTGTGCCACTGGAATCAAGCTATCCTGGCTGAAGAGGGGTGAAACCCCGAAACCGGTCCTAGGATGCTTGTTTCCGGTCCAGGGAGGACCTGGCTTGGCAGTTCAGGCTGGACTGTTCCCATGAGGCACAGGGTCAAGACTGATTTGCATATGGCCAGGTCTAAACTGGGGTGGCATGGTGAGCAAAAGAATGATGGATTTAACCCAGATCTCTTGACTGGGGGTGAATGTTTTGATTTGTTCTGCATTCCGTCCATCAATTGTGTGTCTTTTGCTTTCTCGCCCTAAGTGTGCCAGGTATGCCCAGACGTGGGTCCTGGGCTCACTGTGCCACTGAAATCAAGCTATCCTGGCTGAAGAGGGGTGAAACCCCGAAACTGGTCCTAGGATGCTTGTTTCCGGTCCAGGGAGGACCTGGCTTGGCAGTTCGGGTTGGACTGTTCCCATGAGGCACAGGGTCAAGACTGATTTGCATGTGGCCAGGTCTAAACTGGGGTGGCATGGTGAGCAAAAGAATGATGGATTTAACCCAGATCTCTTGACTGGGGGTGAATGTTTTAATTTGTTCTGCATTCCGTCCATCAATTGTGTGTTTTTTGCTTTCTCGCCCTAAGTGCGCCAGGTATGCCCAGACGTGGGTCCTGGGCTCACTGTGCCACTGGAATCAAGCTAACCTGGCTGAAGAGGGGTGAAACCCCGAAACTGGTCCTAGGATGCTTGTTTCCGGTCCAGGGAGGACCTGGCTTGGCAGTTCGGGCTGGACTGTTCCCATGAGGCACAGGGTCAAGACTGATTTGCATATGGCCAGGTCTAAACTGGGGTGGCATGGTGAGCAAAAGAATGATGGATTTAACCCAGATCTCTTGACTGGGGGTGAATGTTTTGATTTGTTCTGCATTCCGTCCATCAATTGTGTGTCTTTTCCTAAGTTTTGTATAGGTCATGTTTCTGCACCCCATACCACCACCTCTTTATCATCTCAAAAGCAAGTAATCGCCACAACCCTTTCTGGTCTGCCAAAGGAATATCAAGACTTTGCCGATGTTTTCGATGAACAAAAAGCAGAAACTCTTCCCCCTCATCGGGAATTTGACTGTCAAATCGATCTAGAACCAGGGGCGCGGGTTCCTTGTAGCCGTATTTACACCTTAACGGAAAAGGAGAACAACTTCTTAAAAATATACCTAGACAAATATCTGGCTAATGGATTTATCCACCATTCTTAATCACCGGCCTCCTCTCCCCTTTTCTTTGTCCCTAAGAAGGAAGGGGACCTCCGTGCTTGCATCGACTATCGAGCCTTAAACCAGGTGACCATTAAGAACCGGTACCCCTTACCACTCATCGTCTCCATGATGGATCAAGTACAATCCGCCACCATCTTCACTAAACTGGATTTGCGTGGTGCATATCATCTGGTACGGATGAGAAAAGGTGACGAGTGGAAGACGACTTTTCGCACCAAGTTCGGGCTTTTTGAATACCAGGTGATGCCATTTGGTCTATGCAACGCCCCGACCGCCTTCCAGCACTTGGTGAACAGCGTTCTACAATAGTTTTTGGAAATGTTTGTACTAGTGTACATTGATGACATTTTGATCTTTTCGCACTCCCTTTCCGAACATATTGAACATGTGCGAAAAGTATTACAGGCATTACGCAAAAACCAACTATTCGCCAAGATGGAAAAATGTGCCTTTCATGTCACTACAGTGCACTTTTTGGGATTTGTTATTTCACCTGAAGGTTTAGCTATGGATTCCGCCAAGGTACAAGCCGTCCTCCAATGGCCAGCACCCAGGTGCGTGAAAGATATCCAACGCTTTCTTGGCTTCACCAATTTCTATCAGCGCTTCATCACAGACTTCTCAAAAGTGGTTGCCCCCAACACCACTCTCCTTCGTAAAGGTCAAAAATTCTGGTGGAGCCCGGAAGTTGAGCAGGCTTTTCAACATCTCAAAGAGGCCTTTACGTCTGCAGCTATTCTTTTGCACCCTGACTCAAACCAACCCTTCTATCTAGAAGCTGATGCCTCGAATGTTGCTCTAGGTGCTATATTATCTCCAAGACACCCAGACACAGGGCAGCTCCACCCAGTGGCTTTTTTCTCCCAAAAACTTGCAGAGGCTGAAAAGAATTATACCATCTTCGATAAAGAACTATTGGCTGTCAAGACCGCTTTTCAGGAGTGGAGACATTATCTTATGGGCACAAAACATCCAGTCACTGTGTACACGGACCACAGGAACTTACAGTTCTCGAAATCAGTCAAAGCGCTCACGCCCCGGCAATTACGCTGGTCGTTGTTTTTCGCAGATTTCTCCTTCGTAATCACATTTCGACCTGGGCGAAAGAACAGAAAGGCTGACGCTCTTTCCCGACCCAACCGAATGAACCTCCTTTTTTATTGGATAAAACAAACTTTGTGAACAACATCAACATCACAGATGTTTAATGGTTGGAACAAATACAACAGGTCTCTGCTCAGTTTGATCAAGAAAAATGGATAAAGGAACACCCCGACAGAGACGTGGTAGAGGGTATATTATACCATCAAAAACACTTGTTTCTACCCACACCAGCTCTTCAACACGAAGCCTTGGGGTGGTGTCATGACTCTCCACTTTCTGGTCATCATGGAATCACGAAAACACTCTAATTACTGCAAAGGGATTATTGGTGGCCGAACATGCGTTTTGATTGCCATCAGTATGTGAAAACATGCGACACTTGCGCTCGAACTAAATCGGAACGACGAAAACCCGCGGGGTTGCTTAATCCTCTTCCAACACCACCATCACCTTGGCATTCAGTATCTATAGATTTAATAGTTGATCTACCTCAAGACCAAGGATTTACATCAATCGTGGTAGTAGTCGACCTGTTAACTAAAATGTGTAATTGCTTCCCAACTAAAGGGATACCTGATGCCCCCCATCTAGCTAATCTGTTTTTACAACACATAGTACGTCTCCATGGTTTACCATCACGTATCATTTCCGACCGTGGGACGCAATTTGTTTCGTACTTCTGGGGAGCATTTTGCAAATTACTTAACATTTCGGTGGACCTCTTTTCCGCCTATCACCCGGAGTCTGATGGACAAACGGAAAGAACCAACCAGGAGATCGAACAATTATTACAAAATTATGTTACCAAACAAGAGCAATGGGTTGATCACCTTTGGTTAGCAGAATTCGCCCATATCAATGTAGTAAATACATCTAGCGGATTCTCACCCTTCTACACTCTGTATGGGTATCATCCCAGATCTTCCCTATTACTAACACAGCAGGCACTCTCTCCTAAACCTTTAGCTCAAAAAAACGCCTTACAACATCAGGTTCTCGAAGAATTAAAAAAGAACGTGACAGGTGCAAAACTATTGTACAAGCAGTACGCGGACAGAAAGCGACGTGTAGCTCCTCCTTACCAAGTAGGCCAGCAAGTGTGGTTATCCACCAAACACTTACGCTTAAAAAGGCCTCGGAAATTTCAACCACGATACATCGGTCCATTCCCCATTCTAAAACTATATCAGAAATCAGCAGTACGCCTGGCCTTACCGGCTCACTTAAAAATTCACCCTACCTTTCATGTGTCCCTTTTAAAACCCACTGATCCAAACACTCGTCACCTCGCTCCACCACCTCCAGTAAGTGTGGAGGGTCACTTAGAACATGAAGTTAGTTCTATTTTAGATTCTCGCTGAACCAGGGGCACTTTATATTACCTGGTAGCTTGGAAAGGGTATGGCCCACAGGAACGCACCTGGGAGCCACTATCTCATGTCCATGCTCCCTGACTGTTGTGTATATTCCATCAGTGTAACTGCCACAAACCCAGCCCTGTCACTGGGCCTTGGAAGGGGGGTACTGTCAGGATCCATCGGACTGCCCACCACCTTCCGCACTCCAGCAGTAGTGGGGGAACTATTCAGGGTGAACCCCAGGGCGCTCGGTGCATTTCACTCACTTACATCCTACCTAGGAAGACTGCCTGTTGGGTGGGGGCTCCTAGCAGGTTCTCAACACATGCCTCTAGCCCTCGGCTCGTCCCCTCTTTTACTCCCCGTGTTCCCTGAGGAAGAAAAGCTGACTTATATTTCTTTAATTCTCTGCTCCGGTATGTAGTGGTGTTTTCCTTATCTTTGTTTCCAGGCCACGCCAGAGCTCGACTCAGCAACCTCCATGACTCAGCAGCCTCGTGACTCAACAGCCTCCGTGACTCAACAAGCCTCCGTGACTCAGTAACCCCCATGACTCAGCAGCCTCCATGACTCAGCAACTTCCATGACTCAGCAGCCTCCGTGACTCAACAAACCTCCATGACTCAGCAGCCTCCGTGACTCAGCAACCTCCATGACTCAGCAGCCTCCGTGACTCAACAAGCCTCCATGACTCAGCAACCTCCATGACCTATCAGCCTGGCAAAAGGTATTTAACTCTCACCCAGGCTCATTTTCAGTGCTTCGCATTGAGTTTCCTGTTGAAGATCCTGCAGCATGACGGCTCTTCTCTGCAGGTGCTGGTCGGACGAGTCCTGTTCCATCCTTGCTGCTGCTACTCGCAGATAAGTCTAAATCCTTTTTGGGCTACATTTAACTCTTGTGCTCAGTGCAATTCCATTGTTTTGACTCTCGGCTCCTTTCTGGTTATCGGGGAGATCTTGGGTAACTGCGCACGAAACTCTTCGCAGTCGGAGTCTTCCTGCCTTCGTTTCCTATATCACAGTTCCCTCTTGTTCCCACTCAGTTTACTTTATGCTACTTGCCTGGATTTTGGTCATTTCCTCTTCATATCATTTATGTAATTCGTGCATAGTCCTTGTTGATAGAAGTGTATATTATTATTGCAGTGTTTGTTGTTATCCTGTTACATCTCTGTTTTTTCTCGCTGAAAGAAGGTCTTGGTAACGCTCGCAAGCCTTGGACATACTTCAGCTGAAAGATACAGATAAAGGGGCATATTATCAAGAACGGCGTTAAAATTATCGCCGGTTTAGCGGCAGAAAACTGCTGCTAAAGCGGCGATAATGGGCTTGATAATATGCCCTGGAGAATTCCAATAAAAGCCCATGTTCACACCAGAACATGGGCTTCTATTGGAATTCTCCAGGGCATATTATCAAGCCCATTATCGCCGCTTTAGCGTCAGTATTCTGCTGCTAAACCGGCGATAATTTTTAACGCCATTCTTGATAATATGCCCCTATGTCTTATCTCATTGAAATAAGATGTTTGGTGTGCTTCTGTGTAATCTTCATTCGCACAATATTGTGTGAGTGTGTATTTATCTTTGGCGCCATATGGTGTGAGTGCAGTTCTGATTTATTCTAATCATTCTTTTATCGTGACCCAATGCAGAAGTTTATGCATGATATATGTCATTGATTATTTGTGTTCTTATTGATGTCTTTTACTACTGCTGCAGGAGCTAGTCTCCATACTCATTCCTAGCTTTAGGACAGATGTCCCAGATTGTTCTGTGACCCAGAGTTTGCTTCTCCACCGGCACGAACGCGCACCAGTTGTTTCTTTCTTTATTTTAGCTTTTTGTCTTAACTAATTATTTTAGTTTATTGTTTGTTCCCAAACCCCCTTCCCTTGAGATTATCGGATGAGCACTGGTGTCTCTGGTTCAGTGTTCGTCGGGTGATTTCTGGGGATTGTTGGGGTCCAGCTGCCTCTGCGTGTCCAGCAGAGAGAAGAACGCGTTCCAACGTTCATATTCCCAGATTGGTTCCTGATACCTTTTCACAAAAAGGGAGCTAAGGGGACATAGCTGCCAAGTTTCCCAGTTCCATGCGTGAAGTGCTACTCCAGTTCAGGTTTTTCTCTTTGAACTGTGGGACTTGTAGTTCTGTTTCATAATGCAATAAACAAGACTACAAGTCACAGAATTCAAAGAAAAAACCCAGACTGGAGCAGCACATTGGGCATGGACCTGGGAAACTTGGCAGTGCTGAAGGAGGGAATTATAGAAGATGAGGGTCGCACTCAACTCACAACACAAACAAAAATGAACCCCAGGCTCCTATACCACCATCAATCACCCACTGAATTTCATTTCCATAGGATAGGGACTAGTTTGTTTCCTTTTTCCTTTTTCCTTGGAGCCGATGCAGTGAACCAACGAGAGGATGTACTGATTTTCGGCTACATCAGCTCCCCATGGGATGTAGTCTGGTGGCCCTCAGAACTGAGACCTACTCCTACTCCCACTGACCACGCTAGGAACCTAGGCATCACTCTGGACAACAAGCTAACCATGATGACAAAGGTCAACTCCGTCTCCTCCTCCTGCTTCGTAATATATTCAAATGGTTACCCCAAAGCTCAAGACACACCATTGCCAGGCCCTCATCTCCAGCTGACTGGACTATGGCTACGCTCCCTAAGCAGGGATTGCAGCTCACCTCCGAAGACTACAGACCATACAGAACGCTGCAGCCAGACTCGTCCTGGATCTCTGTAGACATACCCACATCACCCCATACCACAAGGAACTTCACTGGCTTCCTGTACAGAAATTATGCCAGTTCAAGCTCCTGACCTATACATACAAGGCCCTACAAACTGCAGACCCATCTACTTGAACCACAGCCTAACTTCCATCAGCCCACCAGACATCCCTGCTCTGTGTACCTATCTCTAACCCACAATGTAGCAGATGCAGAAGCCGCTCCTAGTCACGCCTAGCAGCAATGACATGGAACAAGCTATCCTTTCATCTACGGACCTCCCCATCTCTTTAAGATTTCTGAAAGTCCCTAAAGACCTGGCTATTCGGCTAATGATCTGGACCTGCCAGCACTTGGTTACCCTCACGGGTGACAAGAATCGCTCCACAAATCTACTGATTAATTGATTAAATGTTGGGTCCTCTTGCCCTGATGAACTGGCCAGAATCTGTGGCATTGAAACATGTTGACCTTCCTTAAAGTAATGGTCTAAGCATGTCTATGAGTTGTTAATCATGTGCCTAGGATTTACGCTAATAAAATAAGGAGGCAAACCTGTGGATACATTTTTAGTGGTGTGATCAAGAGAGCAAAATCTTTGGAATACTGTACACTCCGAAGTAGAAGACCTGACACATTTAGAGGGCTAGAGATAAGAATATATGCTGTAGTACTCAACATGAAGTAGTAGGAAGATGATATTTATCTCAGGTGTATTCTACTTAGGTTGCTGAACTTGTGCAAACTCGAGTCTGTGCCTTAGTGACTAATAGATGTCACTATCATTAGCAACTTCAAATGTGGCTTTGGAGTCACGCATGACTTTGGTCTCTTCCGGTTACTCAGAAGTATGCTTACTTCTGCTCAGATACCAATAAATAACTGTGTATATGTAAAAGGTTTGCTTAATGCTCTACAGCTCCCAATGGAAGTAGCAGTAGTTAAATGTGCTGCACACCAGTCCGCACAGGACAAAGAGTGGAAATGCCTTTGCTGATACTGCTGTGATACATGTTGCTATGTCACCCAATTTTGATTTAACATTGTTTTTGTTCCAAACTCCTGAGTCCCTTATGCCTACTTCACATGGCCGTATTTCTATACAGGAGCAGAAATCCAAAAGTTAAAAGACACTTTTGAAAAGGAATGGGTGCCTCAAACATTAGGATGGCCTGAGGCAGGACAAGAATGGTAAAGTGGTTGCTCCAGGAATTCTGTTACCTAATTTGGCTTGATTGTTTCATGGTTTTGCACATATTATCAGGGATAGTATGATTTGCACTGCTCCTTATTTTCCTGGGATGGCTCAACAATGTTGTCCCTTCCAGAATGCAAAGAAAGTCCAAAGGCTGCATGAACTACTCACGCAAAGACCTGAGAAATATAATCACGCTCTTATCTCAGGTGCACCTCGTGTTTTTTCTCTCTAACTGCACTATTCAACAATCGCCATGAATGTAGACCATAATATCACAATTAGGCAAAAGTGTATCAGTGAAATCAATTTGGAGTTTGGTGTGTGTGCTGAGGGATTTGCAGGCCTTTTCATCCTGTGAGTTAGGGAACAATGAGGAAGAGTTCAACATAGGGCATCCTGCAGGTGTAGTAAGGAAACCAGACAAAAGTAAGATGCCATACTTTAGCTACCTTGACATTGAGAGATGCTGTAGTTAGTAGTCAATAATAGAGTGGTAGCTGAGTGTTTAACTGTGACAATGCAACATTTTTGGAAGCCAGGAGGGCAGTGTAGGAAGCCCAAACCAAAAGTGCATGTTATAGAAACAAGGCAGCGAAGACATTTTCACTAGTGTGCGTTCGTATAATACGAAATTTAAAAAAAAATTTGTTCTTTCAGTCCATGTCCTGGAAATAAATTGTGGAACCATTGCTAAATCAACAGATTTTAAGATTGAAATTGTAGTCCATACCTAATCTTTTTTGAAAAAACAAAAAATAGAGGAAACTCAAGTTTGTCTATGATTGTAGCAATCATAGACAAAGCTGAGTTTCCTCTAAGTCATTAGAAATTAAACAGTTCTAGCTTTCATATTGGAGAACTGAAGAACATTTATTTTCTAGACTTGTTATGAAACAAAGAGCAAACCTAGTATGACGATGCCACCTTGCTGCATGCACAATGATGGTGAAATATTTAATTTGGTAAAAACGGGGAAAACAATGTATCGAAAGGTTTTTCCCTGTTGAAATAAATCCCTGAACACGGTGGCAGGTTTTGCAAGCAAATACAATAAAACGGAAATGTGTGCGAAGGACATTGTGAGACTTAAGTGTCTTTGTGACTCACAATGTCTACATTGCAATTCCTTCTGAGTCACAAGGGTATGTAAGGATGCCTTGCGGCTGACTAAATGGTCACAAATGACCCAAATATTATGGGTGCCCTAGTCAGTGATCAAGCACACAGTAAAAGCTTCTGGTCTCTGACGGGCAGCTGTAGCCATCAGAGCGAAGAGTCACTGGTCCCACACATCATTCCATGCACTCCTCTGGCATCCTGAGAGCCCTTCTGCTATGTGCCTTTGGCCTTAGTGATGGGAACTCTTTGTAGATGTGAATGCAGAGATGATGGTCCACTGTCCCTTGCTAAGCTCATGGACATTGATGGTGCAGGAATTCGCTAGATCCTCGAAGCCAGCCTCTGTGCGCTGTGATGGACTGGTGCAACCTACACAGTGCAAAGAACTGACCAGGTCGCATAGCACTCACTGTGTAAATCCTCTCAACTGCTTGGCCTACTGGTTGGTCTCTTCTATCATCCAAGCAAAGAAATAAGGGGCACGTTAATTTACCTTGTGTTTTTGACTCCGTCGCCAGGGTCTTTACTTTTGAAATTTAGACTGCACAATTAGAATGGGAATTCTCTTTGCACAACAGGGGCTATACTTTTAAAAACGCACATTTTTGCAGAACACAAATGGAACTTTTAGTATTGTTTACTTTATAAAAAGAAATGGAACAAAACCATTTTGCCTCAAACTTCATTGTTTTGTCTCCCAAGCTTGAAACATGGAGAATAATGTATTCATTTTTTTTAGGCCTTTTTCAGGAGTCCAGGTTCAGACAGAGCTTACACTACTAAGATTGTGTCAATCAGTCTTTAACCACTGATGTCCTGGGGCTTAATCTGGCAAGTGAGCCCTACATTTAGCACCAACTACCCTCCTCTGGCACTTGATGCTCAGGTTAGTGAAGTCAAGCAGCCCAAGTCGTATTCAGGGAGGTGGTGTTCAAGGGAGACTCAGAACTCAACAATTCGACCGATACAATTCAGTGTCCAGCCAGAAAAAAAGAAGAGCTTTACTATATCCCAAACAACTTAACACTGTACATACCATTTCAAGCGGCAACAATTTATACCCGGTGATCTTGTAATAATCAAGGGTTAGCTGGGACACAGCCCGGGCTGTTACCAGGGACAACCTCTTATGATACTGATCCAGCGCTAACAATAAAAATAATTCTCCTATTATGTTTTGGTCATCCAGGTGCAACTATTCCTCTAACACACACACTATATCCATATGACGGTGGGGCCCATAACACCGCATATACATTCACTTACTCATTTATTCCCTGGATTTCCTCCGTCATTAACCGAGGAGAAAAACGATTCGCTGGAAGGAGACGGGATACCTCTTTTACCATGACATAATATTTCTCGTTTGCTTTTAAGGTATTCCGCTCATTGGTCGATGGACCAACTAGTAGGAATCAGTTGATGGTGATTAAGACCAGCTCAATCACAATAAACTCTTTAACATTTCATTTTTAATCATTGAGCTAAAGAATCACTGAGTCATTTGTTTAAAGAATAATAAAGTTTATATAAAGTTTTGAATGCAGGAAATGTGGTTAAGCTTATTATTCAGATCATTACATTTATCATCAATATAAGAATAACTTGAAATTGCAATGCATTTTTATTAGACGGAAAAATAAGGTTTTCATAGTAAGAACTCTTAAAAATCAACCTATCTATCTGAGGAAATCTAATAATTCTAAAATAAGAATCTATCTGGAAAATTCTCCTCAAGCAGCATCTTATACTCAACTGGAAAAGGAAAATAGCAGCAGCAGCATCAGCTCGTCAGCATCAGCAACCGCAACTTCTCTCATCTACAGCATCTAACTTCTCCAGTATCTGCTCTCCAGCAACTTCTCCTGCAGCCTCTCCCACAGCATCTAACGCAGCATCTACTCTCCAGCATTCCTCTCCCGCAGCATTCTAACCCCTCCCACCAAGAGTAGGTCTTCTTATACCCTAATTCTAGCTTACAGCATAAAATGTTTCTTCTTCATGGCGTGATTCTTTCTCATTGGTCAAAACTCAGGCCCATATACATTTTAATCAAACTTCCTGGTCTTAACCAGTTCCGTGTGGAATGTCCATGCAAGCATCGTTTCCCACAGTTCATGCAATTGCTCATCCGTTTCGATCAGTCCAAATTGTATCTTTTTCTGTTACATTTTGTTTTAAACAGTTCCGTCTATTGATTCAGTCGGACTTCTCACGCTTCTTGCTGATCATCTTGGCACACATCTGCTCAGAAAGGTCACAACAGCCTTGACCATACTTCCATCTTAGCCTCTCAGCATCAGCACGTGATCATCCCTTTTCCACAGCCTCTCTCCTCTATCACATGGTCTCCGCTCATGCGTACTCTAGCAACTCGCGGCCATTTTATATTGCTGCTCGACAGGCCTAAGCGCACTATTTTCAAAGATAAACAAAATATTGTTAAAACAAAGAAATATAAACCCTTTAGTTTCCCTCCCGTCTTTCTACGTACCCCAATTAGGTATTACCTAGCAAAAAGCAACATATAAAGCTGTCCCTTACTTACCATCGCTTTATTTTACAACCACACATTTTATTTAAAGCACAGATCATGCGTTTATTATTGAATTAGTACGCAAATGTTATGTTAGACACGTAAACAATTATAAGTTGATTAATTTGCACACGGAATAGCGTGTTACCTTTAACCCTAAACATATAACATACATTGTTGGTTACTTACTTAAACGAACATGTTTATTAATTATTTTACGAAAATATTAGGAAGTAAAAAAAATTTCATTTACCCTGCTCCATCAACTCCCCCCTTTGGTGATTTTTAATATCACCACAAAACCCATGTTATACAATTTTCTCAGACAGCATATATCTTTTATCCGTTTGCTTTTGTTAGTTTACACAACTGTATCCCTTTCAACTTGTTTCTTCGTTTTCTTGTACATGTTCTCTTTTATTTCTTCTAACTCTATTTCACCCATTTCTCTCTCTCTTTCCCTGTTTATCATGTTTTCTTTTTCTATCTTTTTCTGCCTTCTTCTTCTCTTTATACATGTTATTGCAAGCTTCAGTACTAATATTATTATTATTATCACGGTTGCTATTATTATAACTTTCCCTATTATTAATCCACTCATTCTTGTTAACCAATTTATTACTGAAGAAAACCCTTTACCAAGTTTTCCCCATGCACTTTCAACCTCCAGTGGAACAAGTTCTTTGTGCAAACTTGTAATATTTGTTATATACTTCTGTATATTTTCGCTTTTATCTGGAATGTAAGTGCAACAATGTTGGACTTTCAGCATTCCACAGACTCCGCCCTCTTTTGCCAAAAGAATGTCAAGGGCAAGTCGATTTTGCATCACCATAGCTCTCATGGCAACCATCTCGATATTTACCATCAAGAACCCTCCAGCAGTATCTGTAGATAAACGATCTACCACTGTGGATAATTTCCGAATTTTAAATGCATTCAAAGATATTCCCACTGCTGGTATCAATGCACCAAAAATATCACCTACTATTTCTGAAAAACTTTCCCTTTTTCTACGTGTAAAGGTATTTATCATTTTGTGTGTTCCTTTTTCTTTTCTATCCACATGAAAAATCTTTGGAAAGACCAGGCCTAAGTAACATGACCCATACCAATGGTCCGGCAACCTATAATAAGCCCTATTTCCGCAAACATAATAAATCCCTGGAAATATTGGATCTTTTCCCCTTTGAATCCCCATCCACCTAAAATTTGGTAATTGTCATGGCAATTACTGGAACCCACAAAATAATTGTCATATCTTGTCTTATTTCTTCTAATGCACAACCTTCCCTGTTGGGGCCAATCCAGAGTCATAGCTGCATTTGTCTTTTTCTTGTCATGATTGTCTTCCTCAAACGCCCAAAGAGGTGTTTTTGTCTCTTCTATCACTTTTCTTTGAAATTTCCCTCTTCTCTCTTCAACCATCTCTAAACATACCTTTTCTTCCTTCTTTAACTCACAGGTAAGGTTGTATCTAATTATACTATCTAATGTTAAAATCTTATCTTCTAAAAAATATTCACCAAACGTTTTTCCCTCTTTTATTTTGTTTAGCTCGGGAACTACAGAAACTTTCGCAAAAATCTTATTTATATCAGTGTAATAATATTCTAATCTACCTGTTTTATAAAATAAACTTGCTAAAACGCTACATGTTATTCAATATGTCAAAGGGAGGTGATGATAGGTCACACCCTCTGCTACAGATGCAGGCAACTGCATACAAACATAGAAATCTCTTACATCCATTGTTTCTACATACTCATATAATAATTTAGTAAAAGCATTTTTTGAAAAATCTGTTATTGATTTGTCCTTGTGTAATTCTGCACTACTCTTTAAAATAACTGGCTCTTGAGTGTTAGCTTCTTTTTCTTTCTCAGTGTTATTAGACATTTCTACTACAGCTAAACTAATTGGAATAGTGATTGCTAAAACCACCCATACTGTCATTAATAATCCTGTACAAAAACAGCACATCTTGCACCATCTACTTAAAAACTCACATTTACATTTTCTATCTCTAGTGTTCTCCATTTTGTTTTATAACCTTATTTATTTGTTTTCCCGAAAATTGTGTCACTACACCTCAGAAATGACTTGTTTGCCACTCTGTACTCCAATGTTTTGTCTTTGCTTGGTACTTTCTTTTAATTCTTTCTCAGAATTCTTTCTTTGTCACATCCGGTAAATTCGTCAGATCCAGTGTTTTGTCAAATCCGGTAAAAACTATCTAAACTTCTTCAGGTTTGTTGCACTTCAATTTCTCGCATCAGGTTTCTTTGTTCTGGGTTTTCGTGAGTGTTCTTTTCTTCTTTGTGACTAGTCAAAGCACGATACAACCATTCAGGCGATCTATACTTCGGTTTTACCTTCTTTATTCTTTTCGTTTTCTGCAAGTGTTTTCCACCTTGTTTTTCTTGGTCTCTTTGACTTGTTATTTCATTCACTTGTTCAGCACTTTTCCCATCCAACCTTATGATTCTGTATCTTAATTTTCTTACTTCGTTGGGCCAATTGTCTCCTTTTCTTGGCCTTTTGCTTCACTCCCTTTTTCCTCTCTTTCTGTTTTCCAATTTCTTTTTCTTGTCTCTAGTTTTTGATTTCTTTCTTCTCCACTTTCTTCAGACTCTGTTTCAATTCTCTCGTTATTTCCTCTTATTTTGAAACTTATAATTTCATTTTCTTCTACTTGTAATTCTTTTCTTATCTTCCTTCGTTCACCTATTTCTGTCCCTCCTCGAGGTTTTTTATGCCCTAAATACTGGACTTCTTGTTGACAAAACTGCAATTTTGAAGGGGACACTTTATGTCCTCTTTTTGCTAAATGATTCAGCAAAGCAATTGTATCATTGACACATGCTTCTTTTGTTTTTGATGCCACCAGTAGGTCATCAATATACTGAACCATTACTGACTTTTCTGGCATTCTTAGATCTTCCAATGATTTCTTTAGGATCTGATTAAAGATTGAGGGACTTTCTGTGTACCCTTGAGGAATTCGGCACCATGCCAAAATACGCTCTCCAAACCGGAACGCAAATAATGGCTGGCTATCTGGATGCAGTGGAATAGAGAAAAATGCATGACATAAATCAATTACTGTGTACCATTCTGCTTCACGTGGAATCTGGTATAGAATCACAGCAGGTTTCGGTACTATTGGGCAACAAGGCACAACAATTTTGTTTACCTTCCTCAAATCCTGTACAATTCTATATGTTCCATTTGGCTTTTTCAGTCCCATTATTGGCGAATTACATGGACTGCTCATGATTTCTTTTAGAATCCCTTGTTCAATCATTTTATTTATTACTGGCGTTATTCCTTCAATTATTTCTGGAGTCAATTTATACTGGGGCGTATTTGGGTAACTCGTTCCCTCTTTCACTGTTATTTTAACTGGATCTACTCCTTTCATTAATCCTACATCTTCTCCTGTAAAGTCCCACACTTCTTCTTTCACTGTCCTTTTCAATTCAATTGGGATTTTCTCTGCATCAAATACAGGAAACAAACCATTTACTTCTGGTTCTAAATTCACCATTGTCATTTTATACAGCACATCCTCATCCGGAGTCTGAAATGCAATTCCGTCTGGGGTACAATAGATGGTGCAGTTCATCTTGCACAATAAATCGCGTCCTAAAAGGTTCACAGGACTACAATCACATACCACAAATCGGTGCATTTCGCTAAATGGACCAATTCTTACCTTCACTAATTTAGTAAGAGGCGTTTTAATTTGCTGATTCGAAACTCCAACTACTTGGATATGTTCACCTGAGAGAGGAAGGTTTGGAATTTCCACTGACCTAACAGTAGAACGGGTAGATCCAGTGTCAACAAGGAATGTTACATTTGCACCATTCACTTCTCCATCCACAAATGGACCAGACTGATCTACCTCTAGAGTTGCGCCAAGCACGCACTCTTCCCCTCTCCTCGGCACCGTCAGGAACTTTCATCCGTGTCATCCTCATCCTGTCGTAACCAATATTGAGAAATTGCAGCTGCACGCGGCAACTGTGTTACCTGTTCTCCTCCGTAGAATCCTGTTTCTGCACTGTATTTCTGTTGGTTAACACTCTTGGGAAGTGGTGGTTGTGGCACCTGACCTTGTTGAGTAACTACCTCACTCTGCACCTGTGAATTTAATGATTGATTTTCCACATTAGGTTTTGGAGGAAATTTACACTCGTTTCTCCAATGTCCTAGCTTTCCGCAGTTGTGGCATGGCCACTTTTTCTTTGCCTCATCTATGCTCATTTGTCCTTTTCCTTTATCTATATTAGGTCGGGATTTAACCTGTCCTGTTTCACTACCAGTATTACTCAATTGAGCTTCTTGCTTCTCTGCAACTTTCACCTGTGCCCACATGGCCTTTTCTTTCAATTTACGCTGTTTACTCTCAATTTCATCACTGCAATACTTAGCATATCTCAAAACTTCATCCACTGTGCTATTCTGCCAACCAATCAAGTGCTGCTTAATCATTTCACTTATCTCTGGTTTTAATCCATACACAAACCTATATACAAAATGACTCATATCCTTCTCATTCAGTGTCTCATAACCACTATACTGTTTGAAAACCAACAACAATCTCTCATAGTAGGCGTGCACTGACTCTTTGCTTTCCTGCGTTGTTCTGTCTATTTTTACCCAATCTGTTTCTTTTGGTGGAATTTTATTCTTCAAAAAGGTAACTACTTGGTCGTACTTCCTCATCACTTCTGGACCTGGCGCTCTGTAGTAACATGCATTCTTGGTTAATGTGGAATACTCATGAATGGAATAGGTTGACATCACTTGGAATGTGTATATAAGGCAGTAGGTTAGAATGTAGCGAGACTCTTGCCTAGGATCTTACTAAGAGGACTGCTCCTCTTCACTATGCACATGAATCTTTAAATAAAGAAGATTATTCACTACGAAAAGCCTCAGCGTTTACTACAATTTTGGCGACGAGCTGGGCACAACCTTTTCACGTGTGAAGAGTGCTGCTATTTACGGAGGCAAGTCTTACTGGACGATACGTCAGAACGGGGAGAAAACAAAGAGAAGAAAAGAAAGAAAACGGAGGCGAAATCACGCGCTAACGTCAAAATTTATTCAGCAGACTTCCTGACCTACGAGGAATCGTCCGACCGTCAATATTAGTAAGTTTTGCGCCGTGCTGCAGGCCTTACTTACAGTTGACCAACTGATTTATTTTCATAGCCCGTGGTCAGCGCGCTCCGCCATTCTGCCTTTGTTTCAAACCCCGCACTCGACACGCTCTTGCATTCGATCCTCATGGTCCCGATGTGTTTGTGACGACGTCGACGTTTGCGAACTGACGCTACTCACGCAGGGTCAGCTGACTTCAGCGCGCTTTGGGGTCACGCACAAGCGGCCATTTTGGAAACACTAGTTACCATAGTAACAGTGCTTCAGCGATCAATTTCACTCTGGAGTTGCGAGGTCACCAGCGAAGCGGTGAGCTTCCTTTCTTCAAGGAAAAAGGGTATTTTCCATTTGTACATTTCTTGACTAATTGTGCGCCATCATAAGGGTACTGAGCAAGCCATATTCTTCGTGGAAGTGTTATACGGTGAGCCACCATTTGGAACATATGTACACTTTAACTTTTACTATTCTTTCGTCAGCTTTCTACTAAGGAGCATCGTACTTGCAACTTTCAACTAATTATTCAACGTGTGCTTTTCTTTTACCTTTGACATTTTATTATATCCAAGTCATGTCTATAACAATTGGCACTAGTACAACATCAGGTGACCTTGTGGCTGCTGCATCTACCATGCACATTAATACCCCGAGAGAATTTTTAGCGGTACCAGGAGAACCACCAGTGCCGTGGTTAGACTGGAAGGAGTACTTTTTAAATTACATTGCAAATATGGAGGATTCTAGTGGAACTTTTTCTCCAGAAAGAAAAAAAAGAGTACTCATGTATTGTCTAGGTCCCGAAGGCTTGCGAGTTTACAATGAACTACAAAAGCATGAAAGGGCAGGGGGAGACATTGATGTGTTTAAAGCTGCAATTTTAGATTTAGATGATCATTTTTCTCCTACTGTTTGCATAGCTGTAACTAGACATAGTTTCTTTCAGAGGAAGCAAGAAAAACACGAGAGTATTGAAGAATACGTTTCTTCTTTAAAAAAAATTGCTAGCAGGTGTAAGTTTGCACAGTTACATGATGAATTGGTCAGGGATCAAATTGTCATGTATACAAAAAATAAGAACTTACAGGATAAGTTATGGGTTGAAGGCGAAGGTAATCTTAAAGACATTATTGCCATGGTTAAGAAAGCGGAATTATCAGAACGATGTGCTAAAGCTACATTATCGCATGATAAGAAGGAGGTTGAAGTTGTAAATAAGATCTCTGAAGGAAAATTGAGTCACAAGGGCAACAGAGATTTTAAAATAGAAGGGGAAAAAAAGAGAAATTTGAACAAAAAAAAAGGGAAATCTTGTGTGTTACAGATGTGGTAGTCGTTTTCATGCTGCTAATTTTGACAGGTGTCCAGCAAGATCTTCAAAATGTCTTGAGTGTGGCATTGTTGGTCACTTCGCCAAGGCTTGCAGAAGGAAAACCTACAAAAAATATAATGGTAAAGTAGCTTGTGTTCAAGATACTGAACAGTACAGTGACTCTACGTCTGGGGATGATGAGATACAAACACAGTTCAACAAAAAAAAAAATGTTGTACTGAATATTTCTGATTCATGTTCATCTAAACCCATTTGTCAAATTTCCTTAGGTGGTGTTCTCGTTCAGTTAGCTGCTGATTCAGGTTCTCCTTACACAATCATTTCTAAACAGGTTTGGGAGGAGTTATTCATTTCCTGTATTGGTAGTGGGTTGGAGTCTAGTGATATTGCACCTGAAAGCTACACAGGAGAAAGGATAGATATCCTGGGTTTCAGAGTACTAGTTTTTCGGTTCAAAGGTAGACACTCTACAGGTAAATTATATGTCTCTAAAGAAGGACCGTCAGTTCTAGGTTGGAAGGATCAAGAATCTGAATATCATCCTTGATCCTAATAGCAAGGAGCAGGTTCTTATTTCCTGTGACAGTGAAAACACAAAAAAATGGGTATTAGAAGAGTTTTCCACTGTTTTTTCTGGTCAAATGGGCGAGCTTAAAGGATTCACTCATAGAATTCTTTTGAAGAAAGGTGCCGTTCCAAAATACACAAAGCACGCAACATACCGTTTATTGTTAGAAATGAAGTTAAACTTGAGTTAGACAAATTGCTAGAAAACAATGTAATTGAAACTGTTGAAGCGGCTGAGTGGGTTTCTCCATTGATCGTAGCCCGCAAGGCCAATGGAAAGGCCCGTTTATGTGTTGATTTGAGATACTTAAATAACAACATTCTAGTAGATCAATTTCCCCTTCCTAGAATTGATGAGATGTTGTCTCTTACACGTAACGCCAAATGGTTCTCTACATTAGATCTATCTTCCGCATATCATCAAGTAGTCCTAGACCCTGAAAGCAGACATTTGACCACATTTTGCACTCCATTTGGTTGTTTTAGATTTAAACGCATGCCGTTTGGATTAGCATCAGCGGCGGCGGTTTTTCAAAGGTTGATGTCTAATTTGTTTAGTCATATTCCTGAGGTCATCTTCTTTCAAGACGATATATTGGTGATGGGGAAAAGTAAGTCTCATCATGATTCAACATTAAGGGAGGTTCTTAGGATCTTAGAGGTCAATGGTTTGGTTACGTGAAGGGAGCAAATGTAAATTTGCTGAAACAAAAGTTACATACTTAGGGCATGAGATCTGTGATGCAGGAATCAAACCCAAAGCTAAATTAGTTGATGCCATTGTTAATTCTCCTGCACCTAAGTCCAAGGATGAACTCAGGTCTTTCCTGGGTTTAGCTGAGTTTTACTCTAAGTTTGTAAATCAATTTTCACAAAAACGTATGAAATGCGTCAATTAATGAAAAACAAAACCCCATTTGTTTGGAGTGCTGGTTGCCAGAGTGCATTTCAAGATATAAAAACTGCCATCACCAATGCACCTACTTTACAAGGTTTTGACCCAGTTGCCGATACTTTTGTTACCACTGATGCAAGTGGCACAGGCCTGGGAGGCGTTCTCTCACAATTAACAGAACAGGGTGTAGAGGTCGTAATAGCATTTGCTTCACGTTCTCTATCACCTTGTGAGGAGAAGTACTCAGTAATCGAACGAGAAACTTTGGCGTGTGTATGGGCGATAGAGCACTTTAGGAAGTTTATTTGGGGCAAAAAGTTTATTCTCCGTTCAGACCACAAACCGTTGACGAAGCTACTCACTACAGAAGGTTTGTGTAGAGCCTCAGCCAGGATTGCCAGGTTGTCTATGAGGCTCCAAGATTTTGTATATGAGGTGCAGTATGTACCTGGAGTCAAAAACGTCATCGCTGATTTTCTGAGCAGAATGTCCTTACCGCTTAGAGAGGTTGATCATAGTATGTGGAATGATTTTTGCGTTGCTGGAATTTTCGCAGAATCATGTGGTTTACGCATGGATGAATGGGAACAAGAAGCTGCAAAAGATGAATTACTCAAGGTTGTGAAAGATAAAATTTCTAATGGTTGGTCCAATGAATGTAAAGCTGATCCCCAAATTAGAGCATTCTGGGAGGTGAGAGATGAATTAAGTATTGATGGAGAGTTTGTGTGTCGTGGTGAAAGAATTATTCCTCCCAAAGGAATACGACAGAAAATCATCAATATTGGACACGATGGGCATCCAGGAGTTTCAAGAACGAAGAAAAATATTAAAGCATTATATTGGTGGCCCAAGGTGGATTTGGAGATTGAACGACTAGTACGTGAGTGTGTGAGTTGTGAATGTGCGGACAAAAGTCAGAAAACACTCAACCCACCTATGTCTTCTTTAGGGTGTCCCAAATTACCTTGGGAAGATTTGGCTTTGGACATTATGGGACCGATAACCTGGCAGGATGGTTTATGTAAATATGTTTTAGTGTTAGTCGACCTATTTTCAAGGTGGATTGAAGTTAAGGTCGTAGAACACATTAACACTTCAGCAGTTATTCGATTTCTGGATGAATGTTTTATTGGAGAAGGCTTACCTGCGTCTATTCTGACCGACAACGGTGTGCAATTCAAATCTGTTGACATGAAAAGGTTCATGCAGACTACAGGTATAAAACAAAGATTTGCTGCTCTCTATCATCCCAGGGGCAATTCTGTTGTAGAAAGAGTCAACAGAGTAATAAAAGGTGTTTTACAACTAGCTAACAAAGAGAGGAAGAATTGGGATGTTGAACTAGATAAACTTGTGTGGTCATATAGGATCACTGTTCATGACACGTGTGGTGAGAGTCCTTTTGGTCTTATGAGAGGGAGGTTTCCTTACTGTAAAATCAATCCCAGTTGGATGGGCAGGAGTAGAAAATATGTTTGGGACAGCACGAAAGTCAGAGAATGCATTTCTAATTCTCAAAACAAAAACAAAGCATATTTTGACACTAAACATGGTACCAAGGATGTAACCTTGAAGACTGGTCAATTGGTAAGAATCAAAAGTGCAAAGATGGTTGGAAAATTACAACCTCGTTTTTCCGAACCAAGAGCTATCTCCAAAGTCATGCGTAATACTATAATGTTGGATGATGGCAGTGTCCATCACATGAGTCGCGTGGCAGTCGCTCGGCAACCACATTCTTTGTCTGACAAAGTTTCCAAAGAAAGGGGAATGTGTGATGATTACAGGTGGGTATGCCCTAGCAGCGGTTCAGAGTTGGCGATTGAACGTGATATTACACCTAATTCTACACATGTTGTTCCTGGTTTGGATGTGGAACAAGAACAAGGAGTTACACCTAGTGACTCAAACAATGACCCAGTTTCAAAAGGTGTGCATGAACCTTCCGTTCATGACATTCCGACTACTTCTGGCGAGTCTGAACAAGTGTGTAAACAAGATTGTATACCTGTCTCCACGAGGTATGGAAGATGTATTGTTACTCCTAAAGCTTTACATGATTTTGTGTGTAAATAGTCAATCTTTATTTTTAAGACGTTTTTGTCCTCAGTAGACCTCTGTAACTTTTATTTATTTGTTTGTTTTCTTTGTTTTTATTAGGAAAGGGGATGTGTAGTAACATGCATTCTTGGTTAATGTGGAATACTCATGAATGGAATAGGTTGACATCACTTGGAATGTGTATATAAGGCAGTAGGTTAGAATGTAGCGAGACTCTTGCCTAGGATCTTACTAAGAGGACTGCTCCTCTTCACTATGCACATGAATCTTTAAATAAAGAAGATTATTCACTACGAAAAGCCTCAGCGTTTACTACACGCTCCTGTTTTAGCATCCTTTGGATATTCTACAGTTGGCCAATCAATAGTAATCTTACATTCTGTCCACAAATCAGCTGGCACTACTATATCAAACAATCCATCTAGATCTATCCACAGCACTTTTGACACCTTAACAAATCTCTCTACTTGTCTGTACCATTCTACTGGTTTCTCTCTCAATTTGGGGAAGTCATTTGTAAATGACAGTATATCCTGTCTGGTCCACGGAACATGCACATAACTACCACCTGGAGTTTCTCTCATCGGGTATTCCCTAGCAACTGGTTCCCTATCTGTCACTGCAAAAGCCAAAGATGCTTTATCTGTTATTTTCTCATTCCTCTTTGACCATCTATTTCTCCATCTATCCACATCACCCCATTTTCTCAATAAGACGATCAACTCTTTTATTTTGGTCAGTCTTCCTGATGTGTTCAAATTCTCTGTCTTTCTCACAAAAATCTACTCTGTATGGTTTCTGCAACGTTCTCACTTTTACAAATTCCACTCCTAGTTCACTTGCTGTCTCTTCCAATTTGTCATGCAAATTTCTAGCTCTCCAAGTAAGACTCTTGCACAAAAACATAATCTCATCATCCTGATAATTTTTTAGTTTTTCTGTTCCAATTGTTCCCAAAATCAATTCTTCCATATCTATTTTCAACCTAATTACATCTAATGGTTTCTCTTCCGGTTCTTTTGTTTTTAGCGCTTTCATCCATTCGTTTAACTCATCTGAGGTCAGACCTACAGGCGTACTATTTGATTCTATCCAATTGCTGCTTCTTTCTGGTGTTCCTGATGCGGACTCTGTCACCATAGGCATTCTCCTAATCTCATTTTCATTTATCGTCAAATTTGTAGGTGGGCTTGGTCTACAGGTACTAGCCAAATTATGTGCACCTTCATTATTCAGTTCCATCCCTTCTCTTTTTCTTTGCAAATGTGAATTCATGGGAATCACTAAGGAATGTTCATTAATTTTCTGATTCTCAAAAATTGGCATTACTGGACCTATCGTTACTGGTACAGTTACAGCTTCCATATTCTTTGTCAATTCTCTTATTTTCTCAGTCAATTCTTTTGTCGTTTTTGCTAATTCAGTTGCAATGTCACTTTCTATCTCTTCATTTTGTGAAGTTTTAAATTGTTCTTGTGACCTATTTGTTTCATTTCTTCGTCCGGGTTTTTTATTCCTCCCAGTTTCCATTGGCGGTGCATTAGGTGTCACCACCGCAGAAGTCTGTTGGTATGGAAGTGGATTTCTGTTTAAAATATCTTCCAGCAATTCGTCATCGGTTTCACTACCACCATACACATACTTTTCTACGACTACATGTTTCTTTTTCTCTGTACACTTTCTCTTTGCTTCTTCCTCAACTGCAAAAGCTGGAAACAAACCTCCTGTCATGTTAGCATATCTCCAACGCTTTACTCTGTCCTCATGATTTACTCCCCACAACCTTCCAGGCAAAAACTCATGATTCTTTAATCCTCTGGATCTCTCTCGCTCATACATCTCATCTTCCCATTCCGTTAAAGCTTCAAATTGTGTCGGTCTAGGTCTAGGTTCTAACATTACCATCTTTTCTCTTAAGTTCCGTGAGTACGGCTACATTAAATGAACCATTCTCAGGGAAAGCCAATGCTCCATCATTCTTGGTATATTTTGTCCAATTTTCTAACCATATGCATGTATGATATCCATATTTCAGCATCATATGTGAAGCTGGTGATTTCAGGCGGAGGAATTATTTGTCCCTCTCTAGTCACTACCTTTTTGTCTTTCTTAAAGAAGTTCTTAACTTTCGACATCCATGACGTTTTCTCTTTACCATACTCATAGTACGACATGATTCACAACCTGTTTCTCCTTAAATGATCCGCAATTCAACACTGTTCTCTATGCGTTATTTCAACCAATACTAGCGTGACTCACACCAACACTCCAATCACAAACTTCCACGTCACTAGGCTATTCAACCAATCCTTGTGCGACTCACACCAAAGCTCCAATCAGAGCGATTTCGGTCTACGACACACTGACCAATCCCAGCGCGGCTTCTGTCTACGTCAGTTCTGCTCCTGTTCTCATGTGACTAGCGCACTGTCCAATCCCAGCGTGACTCTTGTCTACGTCACTTCTGCTCTTGACCCCTCCTTTACAAAATTTATCGGCAATTTCTTTTTCAACAATTCTTCGTTAGTTACTACATTTAAAACATATTTCCATTGTCTGATTCGCTAAACCGAAAAGATAGCTTTGACCATTTACACAAGAATTCTGTATTTTCCAGTAGGCAGCGCTTACCTCTACCCTACCACAGAATTTTCAGTTTCGCCGATAAAGTAGCACTTCCCTCTACCTTACCCTTCTTTCAAGCAATCAGTAAACCCGTTTCTCTGGGGATAAAGCACATGTGGAGACTATACTGCTCCTGAGAATTAAGGCCAAAGTTTCACAAGAAAACCGATCACTATTTCGCTTACACACCTTTTATACACAAAATGTCCCTATTATAACACAACCTGTGTTATTACCAAAAATGAACTCAGACAGTGTACAATTCCATGTGACTTCTCTTGCCACACGTGTTCCACTTCCTTCTTCCCGGAAGCGTGAAAACTTACATATAACATAACGCGACTCAACAAAAAGTGTTAGACATGTACTTATCAATAATCAATAATCACCAAACTAATCTATAGTAACCATAACTCTGCTACCAAGAAATCTGATCCAGCGCTTCTTGCTGATCATCTTGGCACACATCTGCTCAGAAAGGTCACAACAGCCTTGACCATACTTCCATCTTAGCCTCTCAGCATCAGCACGTGATCATCCCTTTTCCACAGCCTCTCTCCTCTATCACATGGTCTCCCGCTCATGCGTACTCTAGCAACTCGCGGCCATTTTATATTGCTGCTCGACAGGCCTAAGCGCACTATTTTCAAAGATAAACAAAATATTGTTAAAACAAAGAAATATAAACCCTTTCGTTTCCCTCCCGTCTTTCTACGTACCCCAATTAGGTATTACCTAGCAAAAAGCAACATATAAAGCTGTCCCTTACTTACCATCGCTTTATTTTGCAACCACACGTTTTATTTAAAGCACAGATCATGCGTTTATTATTGAATTAGTACGCAAATGTTATGTTATGTTAGACACGTAAACAATTATAAGTTGATTAATTTGCACACGGAATAGCGTGTTACCTTTAACCCTTAACATATAACATACATTGTTGGTTATTTACTTAAACGAACATGTTTATTAATTATTTTACGAAAATATTAGGAAATTTAAAAAAATTCATTTACCCTGCTCCATCAATACCTTCAGTACAAACAAAATCTGGGGGGCAGAAATACTGTCAGTCCATGGGAATGTTGAACAGGTTGTGTTCAATCATCTGATAGCACATGTAGTCCCTCACTCTTCGTTGTTGGGTGGGGTAGCACTGCTCCATTGGTCTTTCGCTGCATGATTCATGGAAAACAGAGGACAACATCGGCGACCCACCCAGCCAACTTTTGCACAGTTGGCATCTATGGTGCTGGTGCAGTGAACAAGGTGACGGGAGGCAACATCAGCACCAGATGAGGCAGCCGTGTTTGAGTCATGCTTCTCATGGACTTGAAGATCTTATAGTTTGGGTTCTTCCCAGGCGCAGTTACAAAACCCACCACCCAAACAAATTAGGTGTCCATCCCTTGTCATAGCCAAGAGTACTCAACTCTTGGATCAGGCCCTCCATCAATGGAGGTCCAGATTCTTCTAGTGACTCAAACATTTGGCACTCTGCTTCACAATAAACTGTAGGCAGAGTTCCACAGCACTCTCTGATCGCAGGAGCGCACAGTTAGTCCATGCTACTGAGACCTGTCAGGACTACCAGTCCTCATCATATAAGACTGATGCACGTACTTCCCCTACACTGCAACAGACATCTTCGGCTTGTCACAGCTAGGCTTCTTCACAGCCCTTCTCCTTCTTAGCAGCATTTCCTTTGTGCAATGGCGCCTTTGATGCCCCTCCTGAACAGTCAGTCAGCTCTCTCACTTAAAGCAGGGTGCAGGCAGCCCCTCCTTGTAGCCTTGTTCACAGTCCCCACATTTCTGTTTCCAATCTGGCGACGTGGAGTTGGTTGCCCCAGCGCTGAAGGGCAGAGAGTTTCTTGATCAGCAGTGGTGTTGAGAACTCCTGGTTCTGGTAAAGGGATTTTGTCACATAACTGGCAGTTTCTGTCTAACCACTATATCAAAGTTGCAAACAATAGCTGTATATTCCAACTGTTAGCTCTGAGACAGAGCAATTCCTGCCATTTAGCTTATTTCACTCAGATGGGTCCATTAAGGTCTTTGTTACAAAGTAGGGTGAAACAAACACGGGGCTATGGGGGATTTTGATAGTCTGTCACACCTCCCTCCAATATCTGAAATAATCACGCAAACAGGTGTGCTGTTGCGGTGAGGAATTAATACCTCATTGGAATTTCAGTCAGGAGAAAAGGTCAGACAGAAAGGTATCTATTAACGGATGCACGGGTCCTCACCCACCGAAGTGGCATGCTTCATCATCGGGCCGTTCTCCTCACTGGACGGGTGCTGCACTGCCCTGCGGGCCCCTACAAAGGGGCTCTTTGCCAGAGATCTTTTGCCTTCTCAGACCTGCCAGTGGAAAAGCAGGCGAGTAATGCCCTGCACCTAGCTTGGGAGGGGGGCATAAGATAGGGTGGTAGATCGGGAATGAGTGAGATTAAAATTGGCCATGGCGTATTATAGATTATTCTTTGTTCGTTCTGAGAACTCATGCCGAAACTAAAAAAAAAACGGGAACCTAGAAGGATACCAATGAATTCCAGGTTCATAAAAAGATGGACCAGTGAGTCTCCTGCCAGGAAAGACCAAACAAGGGGAGGCCGTCCCCTTTAGCTACCTTTTAGCCTGCAAGGGTATGGCCTCAAGTGAACAATGGGCTAGGAAAGGATAGGGGAACCTCTGCCTAGCTTCAAAGGGGCCCTCTGTTTCCTCTCCTCTGTACCCAAAAGTCTGACCCACTACAAAAGGTCCCTGGAATGTTCTGGGGGAGCCCAGCTATTCACATTGCTGTCTGGGGATCCCTCCTTCACTAGACCTTAGCTAGCACTTGGATGTAGGAAATACAAAATGGACTCCAGGGTTGCTACAGCCCCGTGTGACACGCACACACTTCACACATATCCTCCTCACACAGCAGTATTGCATACACGTGCAACATTCATGTCCCACTTGGATGGGTGGAGGGTTCGCTTGAGGGGTCAGGCAGACCGATTTAAAAATGCTGTAGTGGTTAGAAAAAAACACTCTTGGCAGAGACACGGAAAAACGACTGTTACTCCACTACAATTTTATCAGTGCAACCACAGTTCGTCCTCTACAGCCCAGTAAGCAGACAACAGTCATGCTCTTAAAGAAGGGTTCACATATTACACGCCTCCAGACCACAAGCCCTGCTCTGGGTTGCAATTCATGTAACAGTAAAGCCTGGATGGGGGCAAATTCTCCAGAGCCACAGATAGGACCTTTCTCTTTTCCAACTCTTATGTTGTCATGAAAGCACAAACAAACAGCTGCAAGGTCACCGTGCAACACTTTTCTACACTAGAACAGAACTTATGTGTAGAGCAAACATTGTTTGTTCCAGTGCCTATAGCAAAAGCAGAAAAAAAGATTCAAAGAGTAATTTCTCCACTTGTGTTCATCCTTTTGCTCCAAGATATACATTTCAAATGCTTCTCTATTTATTACAGTTCATACACTGCAACAGTGCTTGCCTATGATCGTGTACAGTGCTCCATTGCCTTTTGGCTGGGTTTGCCTATAGAAATGCTATTGAAATACCCTACACATACAAACTTACAAGAACAGCACACGCCCTAGTTCTCGCTAATCTATATGAAGGCAACTGAAAGGCATTCTACAAGACATGGCATGACTCATCAAGTGTTTGAAGAAATTCAACATCACCCCAATGTTAAAAGAGCTTCTGATACTGCCCCTTCACACCTGCATCTTTTTCAGAACTAGCTGCATCACCAAGGCCCTCATAATCAACACCCAAATATACCAGCCCAGTAACTAATCACTTCAGGTAGTCACTTCAGACTGTTACCCCATACCTATAGCCCAGCATCATCAGACTGGAGATGAAAATGTACAGGGAAGAAAAAAAGAGAAGCAAGGCCTTCCCCATGTAGACTTCCAGACTACAGAGCAGCCTACCCTTCTGTGTCAGAATCTCTTACATCCACCTGCATTTCAGGAAAAAAGGCTCACCCGTTCAAAGAACACTACTCCTCAAATAAAGTAAACTCACCAACAACCTGTCGCTTTATAAACAAGTGATAACTGTGGGGCTTTCGCAATGTGCACGGCTCTGTTGCTCCCTAGTGAGGTCTGCGCTATCCAAATGCCTACCCTCACATACATGCGTAGTGAGTCGCTGTACCTGACTCACAATGCCATTTGCTGATGTAAGTTCACCTTACAACACAAATAGTTTTTTTAATATAAAACCACATTTGTAATTCACAATAGTAAGTGATTCAGGACAAGATTACTTTGGTAAGTTTGGGATCATCCATGAACGTACTAGTTTGTGGGTGTTCAAGAGTCTTTTTATGTCTCATTCTTCATTGTAGGAGTAAAGAATCACTGCTGTCATGTGCAGGAGTAAGTGTGTTTCAAAAGTAGGAAGGTAACACCTCCAAAACTGATATGGTGTAAGGGAGGAAGAATGTATTCTACTCATACAGAACAAAGCAGTTTGAAAGTGCGAATGGAACTAGTACAATACGTTACCCATGGGTAAATGTACACTATATAATGTATGCATGCCAAAATGCCTTTGCAATGGAAAGATCTTGGGGAATCTGCGACTGTTGCTGCTTCCCAGTTCACGAGTGCCAAAGAATTTAGAAATTAACTCCAAACGTAGGTGGAAATCCACATAATTACATTTTAAACCTTTTTAAGTATAACCTACAGACGGTTGTTAGCTATCTGTTGTTGAAGAACGAATGTGTACAACACCAAAACTCAGAGTGGGCTTTGATTCATTCCACTAGTTATCATTTTTTGGCTATCTTGTGAATCTTATTTGCTTACTTCTTATTTAATGGCTTTCCTTCCTCTGTTTGCTCCTCCCCTGAAGCATAGCTTATATATAATTTTTGGTCTTTATTTTTGGCAGTTTTATTTAGCTAAACAACAAGAGCACACCAGTTAAATTATACAGGGACACATTCATTTTTTGCTAGGCACAGGAGATTAAGTGATTTGCCAAGAATCACAGGATGCTGAGCCGACGCCAAGACTCGAAGTTGGTTCCCCAGTTCCAAGGTCAGGCGCTCTGGCCCTTATGCCACATCCTCTCCCCTATTGGATGACTTGTATCTTTCCATGGTTTACATCAAGGACCAATGTGTTTTCTCTTCTTGCTTTCTCCCCATACGCTTCTTTCCACTTCCTATTCCTGCCCCCTGCTCTCTACGTTTTGATCCCCACATCCGCCAGCTCATCAGTAAATTATATGTTTCTGGGGTTGACAAAAGAGCAGGCTTTATTGGATGTTTTTATTTTATCTAATGCATTCCTCTTGCTGCATGAAAGCCCCTAACTTTGCACACAAAGTCAGCAGTTATGGTGCTGGGGGAGGGGGAGGGGTGTGCAACTGCACTCACTGAGCTGGCATTTGAAGCAGAAGGTGCCCTTACCTTGACTGAAAGAAGATGCCACTTCTCCTAGAGAGCTCTAACGCTGCTCCCTGTGCTGCTGCAGAGCAGCTATTGGTATTCTTTTCAGTTTCAAGTCCTGTGGAAAGTAAATTAGGCCTTGGCAAGCATTTTCCTTTAAATTCTGACACTATTCAATTAAGGCCTCAGACTTTTGATGTGCTTTTATAAGTAACTGCAATTAGTCCTATACTGTTTTTACACTGAATTATAATTTTTGTTTAATTCTGTTCAGTTTACTGCATGAAAAGTATTTGTAAAATCAACTATTCCATTTATATAAATTGAAAATGTTGAAGTCAATGTATAGTTTCAAGATACCTTATGGTATGTGTTTGCTTTTCCTCCAGTTTTTTTTTTTTTTTTAAATGTCTTTTACTTTTTTTGTTAACAATGCTTTAGAAAGAAACAAATATTTTGGCACTTGCATTATAAAGGTGAGACTTGTCTGTGCCAGTGCTTGTTTGTGATTTGGGCCCTTTAATCTTTTCCCTCAGAGGCCAGCCGTCCTCCCGTCAGCATGGATGGCTTGCTCGGCTTTTGACGGTGCTGCACTTTCTACCGTCACCACCCTCCCCCGCACAAAGGCGAATGCTTGAGTCGAAGCTCGCGCCCATGGGCAACTGGCTTTTGTTCCTCATAGCCACATCCAGGAATCAGAGCAATTAGCGCCTCGCAGCGCCCTCAAGGTTGGCCATAAATCCTCACCCAAAGAATGAACCCGACGCAGACGTCCTTGAGTCACCAGTGGAAGTCAGTGCAGGGCCTGACATCCATCCATCATTCACAGAGGCGGCCCCCGAGGGCTTGGGATAAAAGCCCAGCTGGATGGGTGCGGGTCGGTGACGTCATGCTGCACCTGAAAGCCTCGTGTAAATCCAGATAAATTCACCAGTAAAGTGCCAGGGCGATATGTAGCTGTAACCAGAGTCACTACGAAGCGTCCCCCCTGCATCCCGATTGGATGCCTTGAAATGAATCGGGAAATGCGACTAATTAGGCTTTTGTTAACGTCCATCAATGGTGCAGACTTATAAACACCCAATACTTATTTATTTATTTATCGATATAGTTAATTTGTAAAGCTCATACATGTCGTCTCGCAGCTACTTTGCAGTGTCACCATACATTAACATTTATTGTTTGTTATAAGTAAACTGCTCCAAAACTTGGCTATGGGTTATTATCAAGAGTAGGCTTAATGCAAAAGAGCTAGAGGTTGGTGCTCACGGGCAAACAAGAG
Organism: Calotriton arnoldi; assembly: GCA_963921515.1. NCBI lineage: Eukaryota > Metazoa > Chordata > Amphibia > Caudata > Salamandridae > Calotriton > Calotriton arnoldi. The sequence continues at coordinate 74,543 of CAWUFW010017682.1, read as the reverse complement.
ACTACACAAACATCCCTGGTATCTCAGCACTCTAGGTGAACCCTAAGCTGTTCTGGAATATTTTGTTAGGTTAGTCATGTCACAGAGGTTTATATAGTGCAATGTTTACTGCTCCACTACCCTCCTGCTGCTATTTCCCCACAATGCCATTCAGAATTCTGGGGTACCAGCAAACTGGGCAGGAAGCTGTGGAGTAGTTGAGTTAGACCGTGACAGCAAGGAACCAGCTACCCTAACGAGGGGGTGGGGGGCGGCACGCGGCCCAACGAAGTCAGTGGCACACAGCTGCCATCGCCACACACCCGCTTTGGTTGGAGGTAAGTCATCACTCAGTCTAGCCCACACAAACTCTATGGTGATGACCCACAACTAAGTCAGATGAGAGTGGGAATGCACACCCACGCACAATCCCACAACTTAAGAATCAGGAGCTAGAAAAGCACACTCTATTAATAGGGACACATGTTCTCAGCATCACACAGCACAACTAACTTAGGCATGAGATGAGGCTGATGGTCATGAGTTACACATACATGCACAACCGTAAAACTGTGAGCATATTACTACTCCGCTACACCTCCTCGGCCCCTCATGATGCTTCAGCTTGCCCACACTGGGTCCTTACTGCTTTATGAATCTTCAGGCTCTGTATAATTGTAATCACATCTTCTCCAACTATCATTGGTGCCTGAGCGACAGGAGTCCACCAGAGTATGGGCTGAGTTCTCATCCTCAGAGAAGATCACGCTTTAAAGCATCACCTTCCAGGAGGTCTTTCCAGGGACTACTTAAAACCAATCTAAAAGAACAGTGGAAAGGTGGGAAGTGATTGGATGGACAGAAACGGGTGGAAGCATAGGAGAGATCATTTGTGTTCACCGCCCTTATCTACTGGGCATTTATAAACGATAAGAAATAGATAATTGTTTGCATTGATTCGAAAAGCTGTGATCAAAAGGGTGCAGGGGATTAAAATTGATGGGTCTTGTGGATGCCAGCCAGAAAAGCAATGCCTTCATAAAAGCTGTAAAAAACTGGTCTATTGGTTGAGGGGGGTGAAACCCTACTCAAGCAACAACAACAATCCCTGTTAGGGTGAAACACAAAAGTCATCAAATAAATCTGTGCTTGCCTATCTGGTAGTTTGGCACAAAAGCAGTCAGCTTAATTTAGAGGCAATGTGCAAAGTATTTAAGGAGCACACCAACAGTAATAAAGTGAAAGCACCACACAATAAAAATCCCACATACATTTGGAAACATAATATTAAATGTAATTAACAAAATGAGACCAAAATGACAACAATCCAATCAATAGAACTGGAGATGTGTAATTTTAAAGATTTCGGTGAGTATATTGCCCAAAAGCACAAAGTGCAACTTGTGGTTCGCTGGTCGTACTAGACTGTGTGAAAGACACAGGTTCAGGCCCACCATGATGGCGCGCAGGCCTGATACAAGGACCAGTTTAGTCCTACTAAAAAAGTTACCTTCACAAAGTCTGAAGCAAAGAGCCCAGTTCACGGTGGAGGAGGCCGCGAGGGGCAAGGAGAGCGTTGCAGATGGTTGTCGCTGTAGCGCAAAGAGCAGGCCGGGCATCAGGGACTGTTGTCACTGCAGTGCCAAGATCCCCACAGGTGTTGCAGAAGATCGATGCTGGAGCTTCGCTTTGGCGGTCACCGCCGGCTGTCGATGCTGTAGTCAAAGTGCAGATCTCATGTTGCTGGTCGTTGCTGGCGGTCACTGTAGCATGAAGAGTTGGGTCCAGCAGAGCTTCAAATTGGTGGTTGTTGGGGGCAGAAAGATATCAACGTGAAGAAAGCTGTTCGTGGTCACGAGGAGCCCAAAACATCCAGACTTCTCCCCTTTTCACAGGAGGAGCTCTAGTGATGCCAGCCAAGGGCCCAGGGCATGGGGATGCCACTCTTGGGGATCAGCCAGCTCCAGTTGCAGGTCTAGGTAGGTCCAGGGCAGCAGGTCAGCTGGGCACTTGCAAGGACTCCTCTGGTTCTTGGTGTTTCCCTGTAGTTAAGACAGGAGGTCAGCCAATTGACCATTTGAGTCACTCAGGTAGCCTGGTATGAGGAGAGCAGGTCCACTCTTCCTTCTCATACAGCAGGGCAGGCCTCAAGCAGCAGGGTATTCCTCTGGCAGCAGGACAGTCCTCCTTCTATAGTATCCATGGTTCTAGGAGTGTACTGAAGAGTTGGTCTGAGGGTCTAATATTTATACCTGGTGCCAGCTTTGAAGTGGGTGAAACTTCTAGACTTCCTCCACATCTGGTTCTGGAATCTCCTTCCTTCCATTGCCCTGCCTCCAAGGGGCCTGCTGGTGACAATAGCCTGGTGTCATATTCTTACTGAGTGTGCTGAGTCAGCCCCTTTGAAATGTAATTGGGGCAGGGAACAGCTCTGCCCCACCCATCCTGGTAGGATGGCCCATCTTGACAACACATAGTCCCCCTTGTATCACTGTCTGGGAAGAATACACAAAGACCAACTGCCATGTACACCTCGTCATGTGTTCCAGAATACAGTCTGCAGGCATCAAATGGTTAGGACAAGAAAAGGCCAACTTTCTAAAAGTGCCATTTTCAGAATTGTGACTTAAAATCAGACTTTACCATTAAAGAGGTTTTTAAAAAAAATTAATTTGAGTGTAAACATGACATTTCCACCTGTTTCCAATCAAAAGTTATCACTTATTAAATGAAATAAAAGAACCCAATGTTATCCCATGTAAGTGGTAGGCCTTGCAGTAGTGAACAACGAATTTAAGAGCTTTTCACTACCAGGACATGTAAAACTGAAAAGTACACGTCCAATTTTTGAAATATACTATACCATGCCTTATGGGATGTTTAGGACCTACTTAAGGGGTGACTTATGCATATTAAAAAGAAAGGTTTAAGCCTGGCAAAGGGTTTATTTTACCAGGTTGAAATGGGAGCTTAAAATCACACACAGGCCACAATGGCAAGCCTGGCACATATTTTAAAGATCTACTTAAGTGGGTGGCACAATCAGTGCTGCATGCCCACCAATAGAATTTAATCTATAGGCCCTGGGTACACGTAATATTACTTTACTATGGACTTACAAGTAAATTAAATGTGACGGTTGAGTGTAAGCCAATTTTACCATGTTTAAAGGAGAGAGCACAAGCACTTTAGCTCCAGAGAGAAGTGGTAAAGTGCACAGAGTCCTAAAAGCCAACAAAAACTGGTTAAGAAAACATGAGGGGTGAAGACAAAATGTTTGAGGGTGGCCCTGCAGAGAGGGCTATATCTCACAAAAGCCTTTCAGAATGCAAATCAGGTGGTGACCAAACGTTGGTGTTTTTATCACTCCAATGCTAACTCACAAAATTACTTGCAACTTTTGCATGACCCACGGTGGTTTTTTACTTGTGCCAAGTTCTTTTTTTAGAGCAAATGAAAGCACAGATCACAATCATGTCATGGTTGACTCCAATATGGAGTCCCTTATGTGGTTGCATACTGGAGCAAAGAAAAAAAGAATACTGTGGTCACCTGTGCAATTCTGTGAAGTCGCCCTTTTAGAGACACTCTCAGAATCTGGGCTTTGGGGACCAGGTACTAAATCCTACTGTTTCCAGCAGGGATCAATCTTTGATCGTGTACCCATGTTGGAACCAATATATCTGTGCACGGAAGGCGCATGACTAGTTTTGCACATTTAGGGCCTAATTATGACTACGGTGGTCCAGGTGGACCGCCGTAGCCATAGTGGCGGTCCGACCGCCTTATTACAAGTTTGACGGTCGGACCACCATAGGACTGCAGCAACTGGTGGTGTTGTTACGGTCTTGAGACCACAATATGCTTGGCGATGCCGCTGCGGCCACCTGTGTGAAGTCACTCCCTTTACTGTACGGCATGGACTGTGCAGGAATAGGCTTTGGTATTCCTATGGTGTTGCCTTTTTTAATAGGCACCGTCATAGGAACACCAAAGGACCACCCGCCAGGCTCGTAATCTGGCGGCCGGCCGGCAGTCGAGTTTGGTGGTCCTGGAGCGGGGCGCTGGAGTGGCGGCTTGCTCCAGGGCCACCAAACTCATAATCAGGCCCTAAGTCTGACGCTAGGTGTGCTACGCAGCTGCTCTATCACTAAGGACAAGTCCCATTTTTGTACAGGATGGTTGCAGATTGGAAAAACACATTTCTTGGGCAACTGACTCCCTGCCCTTTAACTCTTGACTCAATACTCACCATTCGCAATGTTTATAGAGCCATTCTTTTTTTTATAGTAAGTTTATATATAGAAATGAGACAAAAACCTTAATTGAGCGAACAAATCTGAAAGTTAGCTTCAAAAGGTACAAGATCTCACTTTATGCATGTGACTTTCCACATACTCCTCTGATTTTCACTTGTCTGTGTTCACTTGTCCCAGTATAAAAGTGAAGGAATGTTATAAGCTTTGGTGAGTCGGGGGGCCAACGCTTGTGCAAGGCCTCTCTTCGGTTTGTTTCTGATCTAAGAAGCAGCTCATAATTAGGAAGGTATGTCCTCTAAGGAAAATGAAAACACTGGATTTAGCACCACATAATGGTGTTTCCGTTTTAGCTACATGAAGAAGAAACAAGTTGGCCCTTCAGTTTTATTATTGGAAACATGTAGTAACCGGGAGTGGAGCCATAAAATGTGCAGTGCTTGGGGCTAAAAGCACCGCCTGCCCTCCCTTTATGGTGGTATTGAAGAAGGGTGTTATTTTACTCTACTGACCCATCAGGCAATTTCTTTTAAAGTCAACATAATATTATGATTGTGCAAAAATCAGTGCTTACCTTGCTCCGGTGTTGCAGATGGTCGGCACCGGCACTGATTTTTGGGGACCAGGATTTACTTTCATCATCAGACTTTGACACCGTGCAAGATAAAGAAAGACAGAAAAAGGTAGCAAGAAGGAGGAAATGAAAGACAAGAAACTAGTGGAAAAGCATGAAAGCAGATATTAAAAATAACCTACAAGCGTGAGATGAAAGTGTCTTTTATTTTTCAAAAAATGGCATTGACAAACGGGTTGCTGTGCTAAAGTCACCATCTTCCCAGCTTTCGGCAACATGCAGAGCTGAATTAAAAAGCTATTTTTTTACCACAGTTTTAGCATTTTTCGAAGAGGTAGCCCATTTTTAGGTCGAGCCTCGAGTAGCGCGCAAGCGCTGCCTGCGAGACTTTATGTAAGGGGCTTTTGAAAGCTGACCACACGCTCTTGCACAATGGCCTTTTCCGTGCGGTTACCCGCACGTTTCAGGCACGATGCACGAGCGTGTGGTCAGCTCAGCACGCTGCCGCGCTCGCTCGACCCCGCTCCTCTCTGATCTGGCACGGGTCAGTGCCACGCTGTGCTGCGTGTACAAAGGCTGCTTGTTTCATGTGTACCGCTGCCCAGAGCAGCTGACAGGCGGGTGTGTTTCACGTGCTCTGCTGCCCAGAGTAGCTTACAGGCGGGTGTTTTTCACGTCCATTGATGTCCAGAGCACCTCACGGACGGGTGTTTTTCACGTGCACTGCGCCCCAGAGCAGGTCAAGGTGGGGAGGTTGGGGGGGGGTCACATGCACTGCTGGCCTGAGCACCTCACATGCGGGCCTTTTTCACGTGCACTGCTGCCCAGAGCACCTCACAGGCGGGTCTTTTTCACGTGCACTGTGGCCCAGAGCAGCTGACGGGCGGGTGACGTCAGCTCTCTCCTATCGCATCCTCAGCTGACTTCCAAACACCTGCAGCTTTCAGAGAACCACGCCAAGTCCCTGACCTCTGGACTGCTCGCCTACTTCCCACACAGCACTGCTTTTGTACTCAACCTCCCCACCATCCGGTGATTCATTCTACGACCTCTGGAAAGTGCTTCACCTCTCCAAGTGAGTGACTGGTAAAGCAATCCAGGCAAACAATGGTAACGTAGGTAGCAAGCAGTCACACTACAGAAAATGAAGAAAAGATCTGATATTTTGATCTATGGAGTAGCGTAGGATGAGATCTGATCACCCCTGTGTAGCCCAGCAAAAGCCAACATAACAGCACATCCTCGGCTCCTCTGCGAGGTTTGGGATCGGATACATCCGTCAGGCGGGGAGTCCTGTGACACTTTGAGAGAACTCCAAAGTACCCTCGTGGAAGGGAGGCCACCTCCGACGGGAGCTCTCAGTTGTAAACACTGCTTGTCACTCACAGAGTCGTTTTGTGTGTGATCCCTAACCATGATGAGATGGAGTGTCCGGCGCACACACAGCACAGGCATTCTGGGCAGACAACAGTGAACATTCACTCAAAGCCTAACACCAACTTACTCAGGACCCAAAGTAGACCATTTACTACAAAGCATGGCAAAGATATGTTAAAATCACAAATCATGCTGGTGTGTAACACCGGTCATTATACTGTGTGAATGGAATTTCCAAGAAAAGCAAAAAATGCATTTTCACCATACCACACTCTTATCAAAAGAGCATTACCTACATCTTGTACTAAATACATTACCTACATCTTAGCCATTTCCTCAACCCTGAAGATGTAACCTAACCCTAAACTTCACTGTAATCCATCCCTTACCCTAAGCTATAACCCTACCTTTAGTAGCCTAGCTCATTCCTTACCCTAGAACCTTTAACTCTACACTTACTCTAGCCCACTTTACTATAACTTTTAGGCCTAACTTTACACCTATCCACCCGTTACCCTTACCCTAACCTTTAACCTTACAATTAGTCTAGCCCACCTCTAGCCTAATCTTTAACTGTACTCTTACTCTAGCCCACGTTACTATAAGCTTTAACCCTACCTTTACACCAGTCCATCCCTTACCCTAACCTTTAACCATACCCTTATTTTAGCCCACCTCTTACACTAACCTTTAACTCTATCCCTACACTAGTCCACCCTTTACCCTAACCATTAATCCTACCATTACTCTATCCCACCCCTACTCCTTATGTGGACCCTTATGCCTATCTCTTACTTTAACATCCGGCACAGTCCCATGCAATAGGTTGCAATAAAGACCTCCTCTCGTTATCATTGAACACATACTAGCAGTAAATGGCTGGACTGTGTTCTTTGCACTGGCTCGGACTGGTCTATATGGCCAGAGTTTGTTTTCAATGACAACACTGAGGTAAATGACTGAGACAAGACCCAACATTCGTGTCCTGACAAAAACTGAAACCCTCCTCTTAAAGCCCCCACAGAGGCTTACAGAGCCCTGGCCCAAGTCACCCCCTTTTCCTCTTGGCCAATAGTTTGCAGTCAAACAGATAAGAGAGAGCACAATGTAGGCGAGCAGATTACAATGGAGGTCAGGAAGAAGCACGCAGGCAGAAAAAGACCACCACAAATGCAACAGAGGGGAGATTACATGCGGGAAAAATTGTAAAACACCTGCACTCGTGTGGAGTGCTTACACAAACAACAAGCATTGGCATAGCCAATAGGTCTTGCCTTTTGGACCTTATAAGCATTTAATTATGCAGCACAATATCCTTGGTGCAACATCAACTGTTGCATGGCTAAACACTTATCATTTCCCAAAGGCGAGACCTATTGGCTATGCCAATGCTTGTTCCTATTCCTAGTGCTCTCAACCTACTTCCAGTTTGTGATGCGAAACCCATGGCTGATCCAGGAAAGCTATAGATTTCTGAACAGTAAACAAAATTTCAAATTCAGCAAGGGGTCCTATCTGTAGATCTGTCAAGGTTTTCCCAAACAGTTGCAATAAAGAAATATTGAAAATGAGTATGAATAAATGGCCATTTGTGACACAATTTTCATCTGTAACTTTTTGTCATGATGGCTGATTTTCTAAAGCAATATACCATTATGTCTGCTGGACCTTCCTGATTGCAGGAATATATAGGGTTTGTAGGTTCTCCAAGAATCCAAGGTACCCAGAGTCAACTGAGCTGCTCCGTACAATGTTTTTTCATTGTGTACCACGTGTAGACCAACTCATATTGTAAAATATGTAAAATGAAAAATGGGTATCAAGGACGCCTACATATTTCTCAAATGGGCACAAGATAAGGAGTTTAGGAGCAGTGGTTATTTGTACATCTCTGCTGAATTTATGTGTGCCCATAATAGCATATGATCTAGAAGGAATTTTTATAAATATCTTCTTTCTTACACACCGGTTTACATTTAGAAGGCATAAATGCAGTAAAATCCAATTGGTAATAATAAATGTTCTAGTATTCTATGCTCCGTGTCTTTCAAAAAAATGGTACTTCACTTGTGTGGTATGTAGTACCCTTGAAAGGGAATGGGCCACAACACAATATGGATGCATCACATTTTTCCACTGATAACTGACCCTTTTTTCCAATGTGGGTGTCTATGTAATTTTGGCCCTAGCTCAGCTGGCACCTAGGGAAACCTAACAAACATGCACATTGTTTTAACACGACCCCTGGGGAATCCAGTGTGGGTGATTGAATGGCTCTCACCAGGTTTATTTACCCAGAATCCTTTGCAAACCTCAGACTTTGACTATAGAAAACACATATTCCTCACATTTCTGTGATGGAAATTTCTGGAATGAGGGGAGCCATAAACCTCCTTTTACTCAGCATTACCCGAGTCTCCCGATAAAAATGGTACCTCACTTGTGTGGGTAGGCCTAGTGCCCACAACAGGAAACGACCCAAAACGCAACATGGACACATCAGATTTTTCACATTTGGGGTCATGCTGAAGTGCCATGCAAACCCATGAACCACAGACATTTTTGAAAGCAAGACAACCTGGTGATGCCAGGGTGGTGTGTCTTGCGTCGATCCCATGAGATTTTATTACCCACAATGCCCTGCAAACTTTAAACTTTGCCTCAAATCACATATTTTCCTTGCATTTCTGTGATGGAAACTTCCAGAATCAGGAGGAATCTACAAAATTCCTACCACCCAGCATTACCCCATTTGTGCCGATAAAAACGCTGCACCACTTGTGTGGCTGTACCTATTGCATGCAACATGAATTGATCAAACTGGATCATGGGAGTCTCACAACATTTGAATCTTTACTTTTTGGGAAAAATCAAGTAAGTTCAATGTAGTACTTTGCAAAACGTTTGCTGTTTGGAGAGAGCAGGAGTCACTATTTTTAATCCTTTGTTCTTTTTGTTTGTTTATTGCTGGGTGGCAAGACGTTTTGGAATAGGGCCCCAGTTGGGATTAAGGTTTTCTTAAGGGGTAATGTTTGCACATCTTTGGGTATAGTGGTCGCCCGGGCTTATAATATGCATTTTCTCCATTTCCTATTTTTTTTGTAAATTACAACTACTGTTAATCATTTTACTGTCCTGGTTTACTGTTTGGGCCCTAGTCTGCCTTGGGTGTATTTCAATGTATTTTTCACATTCACACGCTGCTATGCTGATGTTTGTTTTAAACGTTTTAGCGGCTGCTGGACAGCCTTGTATTAAATGCAAAATGTGGATTATTTTTTGTCTGCCAGTGTCTGTTGGTGGCTAGGGTTGGACTGTGTCCTTGAATCCAGGGCCATGTAGCCAGAATGTCCTTTTGTTCTCAGCTACCTTCTCCCCTGTGTGCTTGCAAATCATTTTTCGTTCGTTTGTGTATTTGTGACATTGTTGATAATGTGTTTTTAGGAGGAGTAATAAATGTTGCCTTGGGCTGTATGTGGTTTGGCATTTTTAAAGTTCATTTATTTTTATTGTCTGACTTTGCTGATTTACTGATGGTGGGTAAAGGGTAGTCCCATGTGTGGGGCCGCACACATTTTAGGTAAATAATATATATCTTTGCATATCCTTTCCCTGCAGTGCTTCAAATTTGTTTGTTTTTTGGGAGGGGGGGGGGTTGGGTGCTTCAGGCAGGATAGGGCAACCATGTTCTTTGTTCTTCAGGTCTTCTTTTTGCTGGCTATGGTATGGTGATCATTTTGATTAGCCAGTGTGTGTGAGTTTGTCTTAGGTTGCCACCATTTGTTCTTTGTTCTCCGTGCCTCTCTCTTTGCTGGCCATACCGTGGTGGCTATTTTGTGTGTAGAGAGATAGAGAGAGAGACAGAGAGAGAGAGAGAGAGGAGAGAGAGAGAGAGAGAGAGAGTGTGTGTGTGTGTGTACATGAGGTGGCCATTTTGTCTTTGTTCACTAAGCCTCCTTCTTTGCTGGCCATGCTGCGACCACCATTTTGTGGAGCCAGTAAGTGTGTGTGTGGTGGACATTTTGTCTTTGTTTTCCAAGCCTCCTTTCTAGGTCGAGCGTAAGTGTACGACCTATAGTATACTTTAGTATACAAATATCTCTGTGGGCCAAATGCCATTCCTTGCTTCTCATTTGTTTGTTTCAATGTCCTTTAACCGCTTAACCGCGGCGCGAATTCCGCCGCGGTGCGGCGGTTTGAAAGAGTGGGCGGGGCCGCGTCGGCCAACGGACGTGCGCAGCACTAGCGAGGTAGTGCTTGCGACGGCCGTTGGCCGACGGAAGCATGGAAGGGGTTAAAAATCCTTGCTTACTAGTGGCCAGTCCTGCCTCTTTGTCCCTCCTTTTTCCTCCCTGGAGCAGGGACTAAGTACAATATCATTACACTTTGTTATGTTTATCAGTTCGTGAGGGCACTATTTTGTTATTTTTTCCACCTTGTGTTTGTGGGAGCTCAGGCCTGTAACTGCTTACAATTTATTGCAGCATTCGTCCCTCCCAGTTCCTCCCATGTGGCTAACATTCTTTTGTATAACCATTTCATAAAATCCTCTCCTTCCAATTTAAAAAGCAACAGCACATCATTATGATTTTTTCATGTAAAGGGTCACACGCATTGTTGCCAATAATTAGTGCACTATAAATACTGAGCATCACTTTGGGCCTCACAAGAGGTAAGAAATCGCTTATACAAATAACAATGCCATACAATCACAAATTAGGTTTTCGGATCGCATGACGATCATTTCTTTAAGATTGGTGTTCTTTGGGCCACCGTACAACAGCGACCCGCTTTAACGCTTAAAATGCTCTTTGTAATGTGGTTCACAGCATGTATACGGGACGGCCATATTGGGATGGCAACTGATTAGGTCTGTTCAACAAATGTTCAAGAAAAACCAATAGACATATACATACGTCAATGGTTTTGCGATAATTAAAATTGTGCAAATGTTTTAAAGTGTTACAATTAGTCTTCATTTTAGGCACAAAAATAAGATTACTAACGATTCAAATTATTGTTATAATTTGTCATTGCATCAGTTCCCATTTATATTGAAATATGCATATACACGGTCTTTATGTGTCCTTAATTTGAAGAGCATAATTTAACGTTGATTGGCTCTATTCCAATTTTAACCCCTTCGATGCTCATGACGAGCTCAGCTCGTCATGCTGCGCGGTTGCGCTGTGCGCATGACGAGCTGAGCTCGTCACGACCACACCCGCGATCGGAATATCCAGCACCTGGGTGGAATTCCGATCGCGGCGAAGCGGTTAATACGACACTTGAAATAGTTCAAGTACCGTCATACTTGTCCTTCTTCAATGTCTACGGCCACAGAGGCTGTTCTCAGGTACCTGCCTGGAGAACAGAAACCTGTCTGAACACGTGCTTTACCAGAACAACAAAACACCCTCCACATAACACTAGGTGCATGGCAGAGAAAGGCTAGGAAGTGGACCTTGTTACTAGAGCCAAGCAGAATAAAGGGACGTGGCTCCTTAAGGTAAAAAGACCAAAAGAAGCATTGGTGGTCTCATGCCGAGAATCAGGAGGCAGGGGAAAGCACAAGTACCAGTAGCAGGAGTAGTCTGATTCTCATCATGGATACCACATGAGGACCAGCAGTCTTGGCATCGGCATTGACAAAAGGACCTGGAATCAGAATAGATAGGAAGACGAGGGAAGACCATGGGAGGAGGAGCGATAAGCAGTAGTAGGACACCTATGCACAGTGGCAAGAGTGGGAAGTCTTCCTTTGCCACTTTGCAGAGCACGTTCCTTCCGGGAAACACTTTGTTCGTACAGAGACATGCAAAGCATTTATTTTTGACAAGTGAATTACCAGGAACGCATTTTTAGAGTTTAATTGCATAATGCACTTATTTAAATCAGTCCTGTATTCTTTTTAAGAAATATTGCTCTGATAGTTTATCAGGTATGATTAATGGGTCATACTGTATTTGGGTTCAGAAACCTATACCTCCTGGACTAACATTTGACTGCTCACGAGCAGCCATTGCTGTCGATTATAAGCATGCCTGAAAAGAGAAAAAAAATGGAGCACCCTCCACCCAAGAGACATATGTAAAAAATGAATAACTTGGTTATTCCGTTGGAATAACATTGAATCTTGGGGCCTGGGACACCACTGGTAAACAATATCCACCATGGCCACTGCAGAGTGTCCACCTACTGCTCAGGACTCGAGAAAATGTCATATACATTTCTGTTTTTATTCCCTAATCTGCAGGCATTTGAAGTGCTTAGAAACGGCTCATTTCAGTTTGTCAGTGCTTAAAAAACATTGGCAGTTCCCAAGCAACGTGGGCAGTTCATTGCCACCACTAATACATTTGGTATAATGGATATGTTTTAGCTATGGAGCTCGAAGACATGACATCTAAGCTTGGCAGCACCTCTTTTACACAATGTCCATGTAATAAACCTTTTATTAAGAGTATGTTTAGACCCCCCCCCCCCCCACACCCCAACAGAGTGGTATTTCCATATAAGGGGCGATATCACAGCTTTGTCATTATTACCACCCCAGCCCATTTTGTGATCTAGTAGGCGAGTTGGAAACTGGAATTCGAAGACATTAGATTTAATCCCGGACTCTCCAAGCAGTCAAACCTTGTACTCTAGTGCGTCACCTTTTTGGACTTCTTCATCTGCTGCCATTTTTTGTCAAGTTTGTTACAACTTGGAATCAGGCCTAAACATTGCTAGTAATTGTGTATTAAAAAGTCAATCTGCAACACAAATTTTGATATTTCCTTTATGAAGACAGTGCTCAGTATCACAGTCTGGTAGCTGGAATGTGCAATACTAAGAAAGTTGTAGTATTTGGAGCAACCATTACTGCTTTGCAATCTTTGTTCTCCTACTTTGAGCTAATCATACTCTCCCTCAACACCTACTGAAAGGACAAGCCCCAGAGAGGATTTCTTTCACCTATCATTATAACTTTATCATATTTACATAGCCTAGTATCTGTAGATGACAGACAATGCCCACTTGACCCACAACCAAAGCAAATCAAAAGACAAAAGTAAAAAACATTATCATTTTCAACCCCAAAAGCCCTAACTTTCACAAATGCGAGACCAATTGCATTGCAAATGCTTTTTACATTTTACTTTTAGTGCTGCTGTCTCAAAATACATATTAGTGCAGGGTAGACCAGAATTTTCTCCTCCTTCTTAGGTCTCGCCTGCAACAGCACATGCACTGCATGTGCTCTTGCTTATGAGAGATATTTTATACGGCAAGGGGCTTGCAGCTCGCCCTTTGCTTAACATTCATTGGCTTCACTGTTACTTTTATTTGCTCACTTCTCCTAGGCCAGTGCATGCTGGCTTCACGTCCTCTTCTTTCGGCTGGAACATGGACAAAGTACTGAATGCTTCAGCTTGATTGCTGTCCTTTCACTGATTGCCATGTGATTGAAGTGCTACTTTTATTTTTTGCTTCTTTCCTGTTGTCCTTGTTGAACCTCTTGCCATTTGTAGCTAAGTTTTACTATGCCACACATACTTCAAAGAAGCCCTTTTCTCCTTTGAAATGTGTGTTTATTGTGAAAATAGATGTTATCTGCTCTAATTGTGAAAACAGATTTTATCTTCTTCCAAATGTATTTTCGCTAAAACATGGAGATAGGCGCAATTGCTTTCTTTATGTGATAGGATTTTTACCAAATGTCATATTTTTTCTTTTTTCAGGCATGGGAAGATTTGATTTGTACAGAATCACATGAGTGTTCTGCCGAGAAATAACAAGGATTGGCAAAGCTAATAGGGGTCGCCTTTGATACTATTGGCTGTGCCATTGCCTTTTGTTCATGCTGTACAATATGGGCATTACCGAATTTGGCAATGATTTGTAGCCATGCTGTATAGCAGCATGGCTAAAAATAATAATAATAAACAAGCATCTGCAATGCAGTAGGTCTCACAATACTGAAAGTTTGAGCTATTGGCGTTGCATTATTATTTGCAACGCCAATAGCTCAAACGTTCGGTAATGCGAGACCTATTGCATTGCAAATGCTTGTTTTGTTGGCCATGTGGTAGATGAGTCTCATGTGCCCCGGAGGGACACTAGCATTTATTTAAATCATTTATTCGATTTGTACCCTACCCCTGCCTGCTTGTGCTAAATACTAACTGCTAATGTTAAGTAGATAGCCCCAAAGAAGGAGGTTCCTGCCAAGAAAATCTGATGTCAGTGCTACCAGTGGCCTCAAACACTCTTCCTTCTTCCAGAAACACAACACGCCTGCTGCACCCACCTCTTGGCAGAAAAACACTGATAGGAGGATCACCCCTGGACCAATGGTACCACCACCAAAACCTAAGCCAATGTCTGTCAGCGCTGCAGTGACTGCAGTCATGGAGAGTAGCAAGGAGTCTAAAATTGATCTTTCCAAACTGCAAACCATACCTACACAGGAAAGTCAAGCACAGGAAGCACAGTTTACAACACCTGATCTACTGGAAGTAGGAGCAGGCCAGGAAGTTGAGCTTCCTCCAGAGCAGGATGTTGTTGTGACTGCTCTTTCATTGCACACACCAGCTTAAGCTTCACAATCTCTGGCAAAGAAAACAAAGAGCATTCCCCAATCTTCTACAAGACCCCCTTCTGATGATCTTGACATGGATTGCAGCCCAACTGAGAACCACCACCCATCAGAAGAGACGAGGGAAAAGGAAGATTCCCAAATCTCCAGGAATGTGTTGATGAGCCAGTAATTGTTATGAGAGTGGCACAGAGGAAGTACAGCACAACTTTATTCAACCTGCTCTGAGTCATGTAGTTCCACCAACATCACCTTCTTCCATCTTTTCTAGAAGACCCCAAAAACCTACAGCAACTACCATCCCTACCGTATTCAT
Organism: Calotriton arnoldi; assembly: GCA_963921515.1. Taxonomy (NCBI): domain Eukaryota; kingdom Metazoa; phylum Chordata; class Amphibia; order Caudata; family Salamandridae; genus Calotriton; species Calotriton arnoldi. The sequence continues at coordinate 59,457 of CAWUFW010017682.1, read as the reverse complement.
TGGCCGACCTTGAGAATGGCCAACACAACTGCCTAGCTCCACCTCAACAGGTTCTTCAGGCTTTGGAACAATAAGAAAGCACTCCTCCCCAGTTTGGGACTTCTTTACACTCACATGAGGAGCATATCACAGAATGCTCTCTGTTGCCACAAAAATGTTCATCATGGTAATCCAGGTGGACGTTATGGTACCGGGGGCCAACTGGTGCTTCTGACAAATCAACACTCAATCATGTGTGAAGACCACTGCTGGTGGTGAGAGAGAAGAGGTTCAACTGATAGAAAGTACTGGTGTTGAGGAAGAAGAAGATAATGTCAGCATCACGCGAAGAATCATAGTGTGCAGTTATCACCTGCAGCGACCTCACAATGGCACAAGGGACACATATACCCCAAAGCACCCAAGCAGCCTACCTGCTCCCTGTAGTTCACTAGTGGAAGCATCACAAAGAATGTGTCGGGTAAGTGTGTTTCTTTAAAAAGTGCCATGTCGGCATTATGTGCGTGTAGATAAAGGATCTTCTTCTGTTTTGTGACTTGCGAGGGTCCATTGGCATTCAGTGAAGTGATGCTCTGGTTCTTTTGTCGATGAGGACATCCTGTAACCTTGAGTGACTGCAGTAAGGTGAGCATGTGTGCTTAGGTTGGTCTGACGTTCAATCCGTTTGGGATCTATAGTTATTTCAGTGACAGTGAAAGAAACGTCTGGTCGTATCAGTTTTTAGAGAGAGTGCGGTTGTATCTGGTCTCTGTGAGGTGGGCTCAGCTGGTAAATCTGCCTCACTGTTGGATTTGTGATTATGGCCCCAGTGAAGGGGTTCCTATGACGCAATCAGAGATAATGTCTGTATTTCGAAGGTAGTCTGCGGCGTTTTTCCTGTAAATCGAAGGAAAGGTATTGTGGAGAAGGCATCTATGGATTAAAGAGGGCCGCCCCTCTTGCGTACGAGCTTACACCTAATGCGGCATCCGTTTTTTTTTCCTGGGGTACTCCTCAAACTCAGATCTTGGAAGGATGAGGTGGGGAGGGGGGTGGGGTCAGAATCCGAACTATTTCATCAATATTCATGATGAGGCAGTCGCACCATGGTACTGGTGCAGGTTTAACACACAGTAACTGTTTTACCGTCACCCCAGTACTGCGCAACTTGTAATCGGGGCCCAGAGTTTCACCACCAAGGGATGTCAGGCTGATACTAAAGAAGCAGATATTGCTTATTTGTAAGGGGGGAGGGGCTCACTTTTAAGAAAGCGCAAACCCTAGCAGCGGCCCTGGTAGGCAGGGCAGAGTGCATCCAATTAGCTACACATTACACACCACCCTGCTTGGTTTCGCATCTTACTTCTCACCCTAAGTGTGCATTAAGGTGTAAGCTTATAGCAAGCTGTGACATATACATCAGCTACAGACAAACAGCTGAATGCATCGGGTTTGTTTTAGGGGTCAGTTTCAGCGCTTTCGAAAGACGCTTTCCATTGACACATTCTGGGCTCTAAACACTTTGCAAAGAGCCACATTCTTTCAGAGGAGGGACAAAGGCAGTTCAACCACCTCACAAAAAAAGAGACGTTTATCTCCACCAGGGCCTCATATGTAAATGTGCCACTAACTTTTAAAAGCGCCCTTCTGCCTTTTATTCCAAGTCCCAGTAATGAAAAATGGATGAGCGCTTCTTGGTAACTGCCCACTTTTATTGTTCGAGGAGCCCACAAATTGTCTGATTGCTATGGAAACACGACTGACCTTTCAGAGAGCTTTGAGTCAACATTTCTTTGCGCGCTGTACAATGAGCAAGAAGTGACCTACATGCAGTAAAAAAAAGGCAACATTTGGTCCGAGCGTCTTCACTTCGCTAACAAGACCGAACTTAAAAGAAGACGCGCGAGCTGTGCCGACCAATGCAAAAGTAAGTTTGAAAGGACCGTCCAGTTAACGACGTCACCATGTGTCTAGAAACCCAACCAATCTCCAAACCATGGGACATCCCGTGCTTACCGGGGGAGACGGCTGATGTTGAAAGATTGGTCACGGGCAACTGGATTTTATTCGTTTTACTGGATAGGCCCTTGCGTGACGATTATGACATCAATGGCTCTAGGACTTAAAAATTGAAATAAAATAATGCTTTACTTAGCAGTCGTCTAGAGACTGTCTGAATTGTAAAAAACGGTGAAACACGTACTCTAAATGCATTTGGGCACATTTACTAAGATGCTTTTATAGTTATATTTAGAAAAAGCCAAGGCTTTAAGTGGGCCGGGTCTTGCCGGTGCTCAGCACTTGCAGTTCTAAAAAAAGCAGGTGCTGAGACAGGTCCCTATCGGGCTCTCCATTTTTGCCCTCACCCTCAGGATGAAAAAACATAAATCTTCACTCTGCGGCAGTGCCACCCTTCACTGCCTTTGATGTGTGTTCAAAGAGACTGTTACAGTTCTTTCATAGTCTCATCAGGCCAGAACTGAAGCATTTTCAATATGCTATATTACGAAGCCATGGTTGTTGTTTATTTATGTTATGCATCTAACAATAATTGACAAAGTCAATAGTACTGGCTTGTTTTAAGTGTAAAGTTACTTGATGTATTATATATCTGGATGTAATGACAGAAGTAGTAAAATACCCAATCGGGCGGCACACTATGCTAAGCACAGATTTTCAGCTTACATGCTGTTAAGCCACACGCTTAATTACATCGGTCAGACCCCTTTGAGAGACCCCCAGCTTTCCATCCCACTTAAAGCCCTGGAGAAAGCGGATATTAGCGCCTCAATAAATGCAGGGAAAAACTTTTCCTAGCAGCGTTTGCCAGAAGCTCATGCAGAACTGGCTGCTCTAAATGAGTACTTCCTGGGTTCAACGCCTCATGGGCATCACCTGTAATGAGTCCTAGGGAAATCCAACTGTTGCTGCCTTCCCAACTCGAGTCCCTGGACCCATCTTTCAACAGGACAATACATTTATTAGGGGGGTGAGACACCCTAGACACCCCTATCGAAGCTGCACCCCTGGTCTCACTCTCCAACAGGTCATGCAGAGGATATATGTTTGCCAGCGTGTTGAGTGGAGTGAGACCTCTGTTGGGAAGTGTCCTGTGTTGTGCATGATCAGCATTCGGTACTGTATAACACAGAGACAGAAGACATGAAAACTGCACCAGCATGGGTGATTGGTTGCCAGGGTGCAGAAATGCGACCTGGCCTTTGTCCAGGATATTCAGTGTCTTGTGCACATGGGCGCAGTGTGTCCTGGGCTGCCTTCCATCTGTTCCTGTGGTGAAATATACCAACAAAGGATGCGTGTTGTGGATAATGCAGCTCATGCAAGCCACCTCCAATGGATCAGTTTCTGTGGGGATGCTGTGATGGAGTGTTTCCCTTGCCAGAAATGTCTAACACCATTCCTGGCCATCTGCAAAGTGATGTAGACTTTGCTGATGAGCATTGTGTCACTATAAAAAATGCATGCATGTGAGTGGACATGAATAGAGCTTCAAATGTCAAGTCACTTGGATTTACCTTGTACACCAACCTCCAACCTCACCAGAGGCGCAACTAGAGTGAAATTTCGGGGGGCTAATAAAAATTTCTGGGGGGCTAATTCTTCCAACAATCAGCAGAGTGAAGATGCAGGGGCTCTAAAAAGGGGTGAAAGAACAACAAAGCCTCTTTAACAAGTAAATGGTCTTTTAAAGACCTGTGAAGTACTCGGGTGCGGCTGTTTGTGTGCCCGGGAAGCTGTCTCAGCCCGGCTGCCACACACGACGGGGGGGGGGGGGAGGGGGCTGAAGCCCTTTGAGCCCAATGGGTGTTGCGCGCCTGGACCTCACCCTCAAAAAACACATTTCACCCCCTCCACCCCCATGAAAACAGCGAGGTGGCCGTTTTCTCTTCTACAAAAATTCAAACCGTTTCTCCCAGAAAGTGAGTTCAGAACTGCTGCTCAAGGCATTGTACACTTGCATCTTGATGGTGGTAATGCCCTACTCCATGGCCTCCCAGACTCCACGCTGGCACCTATTTACCTGTTTCTGTCTCCGAGGGGGTCACATATAACCTATCGCCTCTCGTATGTGCATTCGCCGGTAGCATATTAAAATAAATTCTCCATGATAAAGGTTTCCTCAAATGAACAATATGGATGTAGATTTTCCTTTAGAAAAATGACCTAACATTTGTTTTTTTTCTTTTTCAGATCATATTAGAATAAATAACCATACTTGCACAATTGATACTAACAAGTGTGTGTGTAAATAAAGTAATGTCGAACAAAAGTTTGTTAGAGTTTAATGAGAGACGAGTAAAATGTAGGAGGAATGCGAATAAAGCTGCAGAGATGGGATTTCAATTTGAAGCTGAAAAGAAATTTAGAAATTTGAAGATGCATCCTACTCCTAAAATTTAGCAATGAGAAAAGGAGTTGTGTGTATAATCATTAAAAAGACAGATGGTTTGCAGTTGTATGAAATTATTGGAAAGAGCCTTTGTAATTATAGTTTTTTAGTTGTTAGAGAAGTCTTGAAGGGCAAAGAACATATTTATAGAGTGATTTATTATGTATTTGGCAAAAAACCTTATTTAATCTATGACATTTTGTGGGTAAGTATTATTTTGCTTTGGTTTTTTCCCCCTGAGTGTACCACGTGAATGAGATGTTGTAGAAAAGGATTCAATCGTGAGTTTAAGAAAGTAGAGATGACAACCGGTAAAAAGAGAAAAAGGATTGAATATGAAATGGAAGATGTTTGGACAGAATATCAAAACAAATATTGTGATGCAAAAAGATTATTACAGGAATATAATGTTGTCGAAAATATTGTGAACATAAATATCAATGGTAAGTGTATCATTTTTAGTCTTGTTTTTAATATTTTTCTAGAATAGTGTTCAGAAATATATTGTGTATAATGTCGTTTTTACAATAATTTTGTTAAATTGTGTTGTTTCTCAAAATTATTTTATGTAATTAATTTAAAAATAGATTGATGTTATGTATGCTTAATATAAAAAGGAATCATAATGTTTATTGCATTTAATTGTAAAGTTTATTTTTTGTATTTTTTAAAAATTAAATATATGTCCAGTAATACTTTTAGTAGTTGGATGTTAGGTTTATAGGGGAAAAGGATGGGGACATTTTTTAAGTATGTTTGTTCAAATAATTTGTTTATGTATTTTTCATTTAATTTTAATTCTTCACAGTAACTTTATGTTTTAGAAATTAGAAATGTTACAAATTTGCATGTAAAGTTTAAAATACTGTTTATTGTTTGGTTAATGTGTCAATTGTTTTCTTTAATTCAATTTAAGCTAACATTTTATGTTTGAAATTGTGTTTAAAATGTTGTTTAAAAAAATATAAATGTAATGTATATTAATTTTAATGTTTATTTTAAGTTATTGTATATACTTCTGTTAGTGTTTTATACAATTCAAATATTTTATAAATGTATTTATCTAGTATTGCAATATTTAAGTTGAATTTTAAAATGAAAATTATTTCAAAAATATTCCGCTTACAATTTGTTTTTTTAGAAATGTTATTTTATAAATTTGTTTTGTTAATTACAAATTTGTATTAATTAAATATTTAAGTACATTTTTTATGAGATTACATTTCTTGATTGATTGGGGGTGGAGCCTAGCCAGGCTACAAGATGGCCACTCATTGGAGGTCTCTGCCGTCCGAATTCATCATCCTCCAATGATCCTGCTATCAGCAGTCACATCAGCGTGTCTATATACTACTGCGGCCTCCCTGACCAAGGTTTGCGGCCCCAGATCATGGCTGTATACTGCTGCGCGGTATCCCGGACCTCGGCCTGCTTGCACTGAGGCGCGACCCGGACCACGCGGGTGCCTCGGCGGCCTCTGAGGGTGGCCATGAAACACAGAGACCCACCTCGCTATGGCATTAAGCAGGCTGGGGGTGAGGCGGCTGCTGATCGACCACCACTTAGCTGCTGGCCCCTGTGATCTGCGTGATTGGACGGGGTGTGGCCTGTGCAACCAGCAGGCTCTGTAGTGGGACTCCGCTTCTGGCTCGACATCCTACCTGGGCCTGAGCCTCGCCATTGAGACCTGTGGGTGGCACACAAGAGGATCCAAAAAGATAAGTGGGTGCCACAACACTGTCTGTGGGGCCCAGTACCCTCCCCGACCATATTGCAAGAGGCAACTCCAACTGGTGGGTGCCTAGATTTAAAGAACTGGACCTGAAGACTCTGGCCACTGATGAGTTCACATTACTTGTCCTGCCCTGAATGCCTCCTTTTTTGGCTCCTGGGTACTACATGGCTATACCTGCACCGGCAATTCTTGCTGGACATTCCAGATGATACCACCAACACCGCTGCTAGTGCCATTCCCTGCATATCCAGCCCCCATCACAACACTTACTGAAGCTCTCCTCCTAGGGCCAAGCACTGTGGCTAAATACCTCCTTGGTTACTTTGCTGCCCTGGTGGCTCCCTCTGCTCCCTGCTGGACTCCTATGAACCAGGAGCCTGCTCGTGCCCCCCGTGTGAGACTATCAATCGGGAAGTGGTGGGGTGCTGAAGAGAACCACACACTTCAGTTGCCACCCGCATGGAGCTTTACTTTCTTTTTTGGTCCAGCCTTCCTTGTGGAACTCTTCCACTACTGCTCCCAAACGTGTAAACTTTGTTTGCTGGGTCCCCGCCTGCACCACTGCTCCCAGGCCCTTTCAACTGAATCCCAACCATAGGCAAACAAGATGCACGTCAGTCCAAACTCACCTTTAAAGGCAAGCGGCACATCTGACAGGCAGAGCAGGAGCCGCCATTGGCAGATGCCCCCGAACACCCTTATGGGTCTGCCCAACACAATATTGACCTCAAAGAACTCCTTATGGACGTCAAGTCCAGCCTTAAAGCTATTGCCGTGAAGTTCAATACCCTCACTAGTCACCTGGACCACTTGAAGCAATGTATGGATAAGCATAAAGACAGGCTAGACCATCTGGAAAACTGGGTCGCAGACATGAATGATGCCCAGACTGACTCCAAGGAACATCCACTCCAGTTGGACAAGATACTTGACCTCATCAAGGCAAAGAATGAGGATTTGGAATCGAGGTCCCGCTGCAACAACCTCCAGATCACAGGAGTCCCTGAATTCACCGCCATCAATAAAATGGAGGCCTTTGTTTAGTCCATGCTTCGTGACCTATTCAGAGATGCCCTTTCCCCTGCCTTTATTGTGGGGAGAGTGCATCGCTCGCTTGGACTGCGCTCACCCCACCCCCCGGGAGCGCCGGTTCGTCCCATTGTCGCAAGAGTCTTGAATTACAGGGATCTCGACATGGTTTTGAGGTTGGCCTGCGATCCAATACCAGGGAAATGCACTTTCATTTTACTAGGGGTGGGCGAAGTTCAATGAGTTGCACTGCACTGAGTTCCGCGGAGTTGCATAAAAACTCTGTGGAATTCTGCGGAGTTCCGCCCCGCCCTAATTCTTCTGGCACACTTTTCAGCCTACAGGAGAGCTGTAAAACAGGAACCACAAGCCATTGAACTGAAAATGATTAGTTTTGCCATCTCACCCTAGCCCTGCTGCAGACGTCTATCTATATCACATGCATGCTGAAGCGTTGGGTGCGGATCTCGGCTGTGGAAGGCCTCAGGCCTGGGAACACACGGGTAAACCTCGGGTCAACTCTACGCATGCGCTTACAATTCAGGCGATATACTCAAGAATACTAACTTGACATGTCAAAGTTTTGAAAGCCCCCCTCCCACGCAACTTTGATTTATCCACAAGTCCCACCTTAATAATTAGTGGGGCAGACCCTCTCCTCACTCACTTTCATCTGGGGAAGATTTTGGGCCGCTCCTCCTTCCCCGTGTCAGGAGGACCAGACATGTTGGCATAGGGCGGTCAGTTTGGTTTCTTGGGGTGAGAAGGAATGTCTGGCGATGCCGGGAAAACTTGCACTGGCAAGGTGGGCAACACCAGGTTCTTTATCTACCAAATTACACGTGCACTGTCTCAGCAGCTGGAGGAACTCGTCACGATTTGCGACGAACTTCCGGCGGAGTTTTGTGGGAGAAGTAGCTCCGTGTGTCTTAGAGTTGGAACTAAGGGGCCCATTAGGATAACGGGCGGATCGCCACCGCCGGCCCGGCGGTGGCGATCCGCCCGCCACATGTCCCTGGTTCTCCCCAGCCATATTAGTATGGCGGGGGGCACCAAAGCGGACGGAAAGACCGTCTGCCGCTTTTCCGCCGGTCGAACTGTCGACCGGGCCGAAAAGGGTCACAATATGGTGGGGGTGTCTGCAAGACACCGCCATTCATATTATGATGTATGCGGTGATTGACCTTTCCATGGCGGCGATGTCGCCATGGAAAGGCATGCGGTCATTGACATTGGTTGGAGGGGTGGGGGGTGCACATGGGGGGTACCAATGGTACCCCCCCTCATTACAATGCACTACGTGGCAGGCACCACGTGGTGCCTGCCATGTTGTGCATGGCAATGCTGTGCACAATCCTTTTACATTGCGAGCGGGGCTGCAGCCAGCAGATCCACCCGCAATGTAAAAGGCCCAGGATGCGCCCGCCAGTGTGGCGGGCGCATCCTAATTTGCATGGCGGGACCGCCGCAACATCGGCGGTCGGTCCCGTGCTCCGTTGCGGTGGCTGGCGGACAAAATCCGGCCGCCATCGTAATAGGCCCCTAAGTTGGAAGTCTTTTCTGTAGAGGTGCTTGATGAGTTCCACAGAACTCAAAAGCTTAAGAACCGTGCCAATAAACTATCTGATATGAAGCAGTTGCACTGCCCTTTGCCCCCATCCACGAGTGATTAATCTCTCATTTTAAGGTTTTGTTTCTGCTTTTCGTAATCCCTCGTGTTGTTTACTGATGAACGTGCGCTTTGCTCCAGCAGCACCTTACAATTGTGCATGACGTCCTCCCTGTTCTGTGATATTTCACACTGAACTAGTTGCTTCCACAGTTCATAACCCAGACAGCACTCTTAGCTATGCGGTCTGGCTGTACCAAACAGTGGAGATTCACAACACTGAATGAATCCCGGGCCAGAAAAATAATAAAAATAACCAATGAAATCAAGTACTGCAGTTTGTAAATCGCGAGAGGGTGCGGCGGGAGGCGGCGGATGAGGACAAATAGTAAATCTGAAGGAAAAGTTGCACTTAGTCCAACTCGTGCCTTTCACACAAGCCCACTGTCTGAACAGAGGAAGGCAGGGAAAGTGTTAAGAGAGGATTGCGGGAGGCACAGCAGGCAGTACATTCCAGCGGTGACTCCATAGGGGAGGAAATTATTTATGAGAAGGCTAAGGACACAAAACTAATAAGGCCAGCACAGTTTGGGCTAAAATAATGAACACCCTCCCTTTGGTCTTTATTTCTGACTCGAAGAAATTTCGGGGTGGCGGCTGGGAAAAACTCCGCTATGCGGCGGAATCTGAGATTTTGCCGAACTCTGCGCTCGCCAGCGGAGCGTGGAGTCGCAAAATTCCACAAACTCCGCCGGCAGAGCGGAGTTAAACACCCATCCCTACTTTTTACCCAGAATTTACTCTCTCTGTGCAAGCTGCCCAGCGGGAGTTTCTGCCCGCCAAGAGACTCCCACAACAGGCGGACATTCCTTATGCTCTCCTCTATCCTTTTGAAGGGAAACCTCACTTTTTTACCGATGCCAATTTCGGTTCTGAATTTAGCCAAACATATCACTGTCAAGCAGCCTTGGCCAGGGATTCACCTCACAGCCCCAGAGAGGACCACTTCAGCGATGATGACTACCTTCTGATGCTCCCGGGCGCCTGACCATCCAAGATGGACCTGGTTGACCGCTGAACATGTTCACTCAACACCTACATCCTTGGACCGGGTCAGTTGGTTGTGTCCCTTGGGAGCCGCTGAGTTCACTGTTATGCCAGATTGTTGTAATGGGCCTGCTGTCTAACCCTCGGGCGTTTACACCCATTCGGCCACCCTGCCATTCCTTTTATGCCAAACTTTACACCGCCACCACTGTCCACAACGAGAGCGACCCGCTTGCATATCTAGACACTATCCAACTATTATGACTGGATCATGCCCACCTGCCCTACCTATACTCCCATTCACAGTAGAAGAAATAGTGAAAGTCATCCAAAGTCTTCCGGGCAACAAAGTGCCGGGCCTAGACGGGCTGACCGCCGCATTTTAAAAGAATATGCATCCATCCTTGCACCTCACATGCTCACTATGTTTGAAGAGTTTCTTGAAAAGGGTTCCCTGCCACCTTCACTCAGAGAGGCAGTCATTGTGATGCTTCTCAAGCCTGACAAACCAGCCTTCCACTGCGACTCCTGGCCGCTTTCTATGACCAAATGAATAACAAGATTTTTGCAAAGTTCTCGGCAAACCGCCTTCTCCCCCTCATGCTCTTGCTAATAAGACTGGACCAACCAGGTTTGTCCCGGCCACTCCACATCACATAATCTCTGCACTATATTTGCGGTTCTGCACAATCTTCACCCCCAAGTTTCGGCGGATTGCCGCCCTATTTGATGCCATGAAGACGTTTGACTCGCTGGAGTGGCCTCACCTTTTCCCTCTTCTTGCACTTTCAGACTCAGCTCTCATTTCCTCTGCCAGATACAACTACTATATACTCTCCTCACTGCCCACTTACGCCTTAATGACATGTTATCTGACCCATTCCCGATTACTCGTGGTACACGCCAGGGCTGTCGATTGTCGCCCATTTTGTTTGCAATAACAATGGCTCCCCGGGCAGTGCGTCTTTGACAACACCATGCCTGCCGAGGCCTCGTTTCACCACCGGGGGACTAATAGTCTCCATGTTGCTGACCCGCACTGCCTCAGGTGCTCTTCCCCACAGGCCTCCTTTATACATCTAGCCTGGCTCTGCCCCAAGGTTGCAGACTTCTGGAAGGAAATCTTCTCATTCATTCATGCTATCACTGGACATCTACCCCCCAGCTGCCCACTGGTGGGGCATACTGGGCTGCGTCAAAGACATCCCAGCATGTGATCGCCGGCTCACCGCCATGCTTCTTCTAATGGCCAAATGGATAGTGGCCATGAATTGGGGGCCGGCGACCTGCTCCCAAAGCTTGGCTACAGGATGTTACATACTGCCAGGAGCAGCTCTCTCCCTTTTGAGAACTGATACCCTTATGCTCCCGTCCCAAAGACATATGGGAACCCTTTTTGTCTTACATGCATTAAAGAGACTCCACCTCACCCTTGTCTAGAGAAACTCACTCCAAGACTACTCCTGATCTCCCCAGGTCCTATATGCCTCCTCAACTAATCAAGGAGGGATATTGCCACTGGTTGATCCTGGTGTCTGTTGCTCACCAAACTGGCATCTTGAGCTCCTACGTATTCTGTAACATGTCGTTGTATGTAACTGTTTGTAAATCTGGTATTCACCAGGTTTGGAAGGTTGCAGCTGGGGCCATTGAATAGAACTGTTGTATCCTGTCATACTATTGTGATATTGTACAACCCACTCCCCTCTTCCCACCATTCCTCTCCACCCCTGTTACCCCTTCCCGATCCCCCTCACCTTTCCACTCGATCTGTTGCAGTTATGTCATTATTCTCCTTTGACTTAAATGCCAATAAAACAAATAAAAAAAGAAATGTTTTTGATTGTTTACAAAATGTTACTTAAGATTTTTATTAGCAGGATGTTGGGTTAATAGAGGAATAGGATGGGGAGAATTTTTATGTACTTATTTTACGTTTATACTTTATTTAATGTTGTAGGAAGCTGGCTTTTTATGTAGTATACCAAAACGAGGTATACTACGTAGAAAGTCCAAATGACCCTTATTGGTTTACAGGGCTTAAATTAATAATCCCATATGCTCTATTTTGTGGTAGTGTGAGCGAGCAGTTTAGGCCTATCAGAGGGTAGTGTTAATGCATTTGTTGAACACATACAGAGTCACTAAAGGAGACACACACTCAAATAGAAACTCGAGACCAAGTTAGAAAAATAACACGTATTTTTATTTTTTATTTTAAACACCAAGAACTTTGCTAAAGTAAGTACTTTTCAGTTTATCAGTTTTTGCAGGTATGTAAAATGTTAATTCAAATGCACCCTATGCTGTAATGCTTTCCTATGGAGAAAAAAGCATATATTGCATATGGGTGTTTTCAAACGTGTTTTCAGGGGTCCCCTTATGCCATTAAGGTGCTAGTGGGCCAAGGTCGAAAGTACCACTGGCAGTTCAAGTTAACCTGCCCTGGGGTGTCTGGGTGCAGCGGTGCTGGATGGGTTGGTAGCCTTGCGCACTACATTGTAGGCAAAGAGGGGACCACCTAGAAACAGGTTGCAGAGGGGGAGTTGAGGACAAGTCCGGAAGCTCCCACCGGGGATTCGGTTTGTGGTGTCTTGGAAGCAGAGGAACACCGTTGGTTGTCGTGGACTTGGGACGGGGAGCTCAGGTGCAGAGGGTTTAGGTTGCTGGTGCTCGTGCATCAAGGACACCCATGGGTCCCGGTTAGACCTGCAAAGGGGGACAAAACAGGAAAGCTGGGCCACCCTCAGTGCTGGCCTCTGCGGTGCTGATGTATCTCATTGGCTGCTCGGACTTTGCGGCGTTCGAGTCCAGATTAGACTCTAACAAGCTTTGGTTGCTGCAAGGGGTCTGGTACCCTGGGTATTGGTGCAGTGCGGTTCCGGTTGGCCCTGGCGCCTTCTCACTTGGTGGAGAGATGGATCTTACTCTAGGAGCATGGTGACTTCTTTCTGGGTGGCTGCTCCATCAGTGATTGCGGTGAATAGCAGAAGAGTGAAGTGGATGCTGCTGTGGGTGCCTGCAGGCTGCAGGGAAGTGGCTCCTCCACTTCAAGGGAGATGTTGATGTCTTGGCAAAGTGCTGGAGGCCTTCTGAGCCTTTTGGAGGATGCACAGCTGTAGGGTGTCGCAATTGTCAGAACAGGAGCAGGTAGGCAGGCAGGGTTTGGCACCAAAGTCCACCAGCAGTCCACAGTTCTTGCTTCTTCGGCTCTTCTTTGTCCTCTTCTTTCTTAAGTCACTTGAATCTAGGTTCCTGGTGTCAGGGGGGCCATCAAATAATTAATCTAGGGGCATTAAGGGGGTGAAGAGTAGTGGCCAATGGGCTACTTACCCTTGGGGTCACTACGCCCCCTATATGACCACTTCCTGTGGGAAGTGAGCATAACCTTGTCCCAGAGTTTCTAATTCCACCAAAATCAAGCTGGTGGAAACCTTTCATGGGGCACATCAGGCAGCTTAGCTTAGGGGTTTGACTGGCTTGGTAGTGTGCCATGCCTTCTAGCATAGCTAATTTCCCACCTGTCCTGGTGCCAAATGGGACTCAGGACAGGGGGTGGCATCTCCCTGGGGGAAGCTGGGGGTCGCATATCAAAGGTGGCAGGACTTTGAAGTCCCTGGCCTTGGTATGCAGATTCACTAGTCATCTCCTGCTGGAGGTGTGAACACCTTCCTACGGAGCAGGCATTGTTTCTGTCCTCAGAGAGCGTGGGCTTTCACCTGCAGGGGGTCAGAAACATGTCTGCGGTGGCAGGCTGGATGATACCAGTCAGCCAACACACTAAGAGGATGGTGGGTGTTCAGGGAGCACCTCTAAGTTGCCCTCTAGGTGAATGTTTTAATAAATCCTCTGTTGGCATCAGGATGGATTTATTAAGACAAGGTGTTTGATACCAAGCACCATGTGTTTCAGTGAAGCCATCATGTAGCTGGGGAACTCGAAATGGCCAGTGCTCAGTGCATGTACTTAAGATGGCTTCCCTTTTTCACTTGTACTATCTGGCAATGGAACTAAACAGCACAGGGGTATATCTGCTCGTGCAGATATGTCCTCCCATGATATATAATGCACCCTGCCTTAGGGCTGTAAGGCCTGCTGTAGGGATGACTTACATATATTGCATGCAGTGTCTGTGGGCATGGCACACAGGGTGTGTTCCATGTTGTGTTTTTACATTTGTCTGTACCATTTCACGCAGCCTGCAATGGCAGTCTGAATGAGTTTGGTGGAGGGCACCCTTCGGGTGGCACAATACATGTCGCAGCCCTTAGGGACCCTCTATAGTAACCATGCCCTGGTTACCATTGGTACTATGTACTAGGGACTTACAGGGGTGCTAAAGGTCTTGCCAATTGGGGAATAATTGCACAGTTACCTTAAGGAAAAAGCACTGGCACTGGGGACCTCATTAGCAGGAACCCAGTGCACTTCAGTGAAAATTGCATCAAATACCAGGCAAAAGGTGGGATTGACCATGTCAAAAAGAGGCACTTTCTTACAAATGTGCAATGCAATTTTAATGGTAAGTATTGTATTTGTAAATTTTTGTTTTAAAATTTTTACATTTTTTAATTGAAGATTTAATATGGAAAATAGGTGTATTGTGTTTGATAACTGTTACATGTTTTAAATTAATTATATTATTTTATCATTTTTAAATTTAACTTCATTTAAAATATTTGAAATGTATTTATATTTTGTGTATATGTGTAGGTATTTCATGTTTATATGGTCTTATAATTATATATTTTTTATATTCTGAACGTATTTTTTAAAATAATAATTATTTTTCATATAAATAGAAATCTTAATTTCAAATTTAAAGATATTAGTTTGCATTTTAATAATGTTTGTATTATTAGTAAAGTTCTTTTTGAAAATTAAAATTTTGTGGGTTAGAAATATGTAACCTATATTAGTATTATGTTTGATTCATTTTGATTTTAATAAAATTAATATTTTTCTGTTTGTCTTTATTTCTTTTAAAATTTTGTGAATATTGTTTAAAAAATATATTGTTATATGTTTAACTTTTATAGTATTTATCTAAATAGTTTTCATTGCAATCAACATGTATAGCTTTTTTATTGTTTTTAGTACTTAAGACCTTGTTCTAAATTGTTTAGATTGGAATGAGAATATTAAATCTGCCCCCTTAGTGTCAAACACCTTCCCCAAACTGATTTTGATTGGAGTGGGAATATCAAATTTGACTCTTCTAATCTCTAGCACCTTCCCCAAACTGATATACATTGGAGTGGGAACAGTAGAATATGGTCTTGAAGGGCCTATCACCTTCCGTAAAATGGTTTGTAGTTGTGTATAGTGTGTGGTTTTTGTAAATAGTAGGGAATACATGTCAATATTTGTATTGTATTTTTAACACATTTTAAGCCATGTATATTTCTAAGTATTTTTACACAAATGCTACATAATTATGTTTTCATACATTTTTTTTTTGCATAGTCTATTGTACTTTTACATAGTTAGAAAGCAATTTCTAGTATATATATTAGTTAGTACTATTTAATATATAATTACATTTTTATAGTACCGTTGAATTTATAGTTTACATAAACTTTATATAAACTTGTGTATTTGTTCAATACGTTGCTTAACATTTCTTAAACATTTTACACATTTTTCAATGCTTTTTTTTAGCACTTTTTAATAATTATTTTGATATTTTTATTGATTCCCATAGGAAAAAGTATTTTTTTATATTTTCATTTAGTGGCTATTTTTGACCAATACCTATATTTTGTACTGTGCTAGTGTCATTTTGAGGCTTCATTCGTGTCAGTTTTAAAGTTTTTATTTGGGGTATTTGTGGTAGGTATAGTTATGTGGACTATGGTTTTAGTTTGATTTGGTAAGGTTGATAAGTGGTAGTTCATGTTTTGTTGTTATGTAGTGTAGGTTGGTAGGCCTAAACATATTCTGCTAGGAGTACTATGTCATTGTAGATATTGTCATATTTTCTACTCTGTGTGGTATTGTAATGTTATGGTTGTATTGCATTTCAGATGCATGTATTCTAATGGAGGGTATGGTATGTGTTTTTTACAGGTTTGAAAGTTGGAGTGCAATGTTTGCAGCTATTTCTAATGCATTTTAAAAGGAAATTAAATTGGTTTGATTTAAACCATCATAACTTTTTAAGTTTGTTAGATTTTTCAGATTTTCTGGAGTGGTTTTGACTGTGAAGTACTTCAGTGGATTTCATTTGGGGATTTAGGGGGATATTTACAACAAAATGTGCGGTGTTATGGTAAAATTGGTAATGCCGTGCTCTGACATTTTTAAAACGCAGGGAAGCGCCATACTTACAAAAATACTGCGCGCCCCTGTGTTTCCCCCAGAGCTGGTGCTAATAAAGCTGCCTAGCGCCTGCGCAGGCACCCTTGCTCCATGTTGCAAGGGTGCCTGCGCTGCAGAGGCGATTGTTTATGTGCTGATAAACAATCTTGAAAGGAGATTTGCTCTTTCCATGTGTGCGGCAGAATGCAATACACATGGAAAGAGCAAAAAACAAGGAGAAAATAATTTCTCCTCGTATTGCCAGTCTAAGACCAGGTATTACCTGGCCCAGGCCTGACCCGTGCACTTAAGAGCGATGGGGCGGGGGAGGTGAGGTGGGGGGGAATTCGACATACGACGACGAGGGAAACTTAAATAATAAAAAAAGAAAACCTGTTTTTCTTTTTTTTTAAATTTACGTTTCCCTCGTCGTTGTTTGTCAAATCCCCCCACCCTGCCCCACCACTCTTACCTGCATGGGCCGCGCCTGACCTGGCCTTAGATTTAGACGCTGCCCCAGCCTTGTAAATATGTTAGCCGAAACCGGTCCCAGGATGCTTGTTTCCGGTCCAGGGAAGACATGGCTTGGCAGTTCGGGCTGGACTGTTCCCATGAGGCACAGGGCCAAGACTGATTTGCATATAGCTGTGTCTGAACTGGGGTGGCAAAGTGAGCTAAAGAACAATGATGGATTCAACCCAGATCTGTGACTGGGGGTGAGTGTCTGAAAAGTTTCAGCGCTCCATCCATCATCTCCTTGTGTTTGCTTTGTTCGCCCTAAGTTGGCAGGGTATGCCCAGACGTGGGTCCCTTGCTCACTTTGCCACTGGATTCAAGCTAGCCTGGCTGATGAAGGCTGTTAGCCCGAAACCAGTCCCAGGATGCTTGTTTCCGGTCCAGGGAAGACACAGCTTGGCAGTTCAGGCTGGACTGTTCCCATGAGGCACAGGGTCAAGACTGATTTGCATATAGCTGTGTCTGAACTGGGGTGGCGAAGTGAGCTAAAGAACGATGATGCATTAAACCCAGATCTGTGACTGGGGGTGAGTGTCTGAAAAGTATCAGTGCTCCGTCCATCATCTCCTTGTGTTTGCTTTGTTCACCCTAAGTTGGCAGGGTATGCCCAAATGTGGGTCCCTTGCTCACTTTGCCACTGGATTCAAGCTAGCCTGGCTGATGAGGGCTGTTAGCCTGAAACTGGTCCCAGGATGCTTGTTTCCGGTCCAGGGAAGACATGGCTTGGCAGTTCGGGCTGGACTGTTCCCATGAGGCACATGGTCAAGACTGATTTGCATATAGCTGTGTCTGAACTGGGGTGGCGAAGTGAGCAAAAGAACGATGATGGATTCAACCCAGATCTGTGACTGGGGGTGAGTGTCTGAAAAGTTTCAGCGCTCCGTCCATCATCTCCTTGTGTTTGCTTTGTTCGCCCTAAGTTGGCAGGGTATGCCCAGACGTGGGTCCCTTGCTCACTTTGCCACTGGATTCAAGCTAGCCTGGCTGATGAGGGCTATTAGCCCAAAACCGGTCCCAGGATGCTTGTTTCCAGTCCAGGGAAGACATGGCTTGGCCGTTCGGGCTGGACTGTTCCCATGAGGCATAGGGTCAAGACTGATTTGCATATAGCTGTCTCTGAACTGGGGTGGCGAAGTGAGCTAAAGAACGATGATGGATTCAACCCAGATCTGTGACTGGGGGTGAGTGTCTGAAAAGTTTCAGCTTTCTGTCCATCATCTCCTTGTGCTTGCTTTGTTCGCCCTAAGTTGGTAGGGTATGCCCAGACGTGGGTCCCTTGCTCACTTTGCCACTGGATTCAAGCTAGCCTGGCTGATGAGGGCTGTTAGCCCAAAACCGGTCCCAGGATGCTTGTTTCCGGTCCAGGAAAGACATGGCTTGGCCGTTCGGGCTGGACTGTTCCCATGAGGCACAGGGTCAAGACTGATTTGCATATAGCTGTGTCTGAACTGGGGTGGCGAAGTGAGCTAAAGAACAATGATGGATTCAACCCAGATCTGTGACTGGGGGTGAGTGTCTGAAAAGTTTCAGCGCTCTGTCCATCATCTCCTTGTGTTTGCTTTGTTTGCCCTAAGTTGGCAGGGTATGCCCAGACGTGGGTCCCTTGCTCACTTTGCCACTGTATTCAAGCTAGCTTGGCTGATGAGGGCTGTTAGCCCGAAACCGGTCCCAGGATGCTTGTTTCCGGTCCAGGGAAGACATGGCTTGGCCGTTCGGGCTGGACTGTTCCCATGAGGCATAGGGTCAAGACTGATTTGCATATAGCTGTATCTGAACTGGGGTGGCGAAGTGAGCTAAAGAACGATGATGGATTCAACCCAGATCTGTGACTGGGGGTGAGTGTCTGAAAAGTTTCCGCGCTCCGTCCATCATCTCCTTGTGTTTGCTTTGTAAATATGGGGCAGCATCAAAAAGCAATGGGTGTTGCGGCGGAACGCCCACTGCAACACCCGTTGCACGCCCCTTTCACACTAAGTTAATCGTGAAAAGGGGTCTTATTTACAAGGCGCATTAAGCCACATTAAGTGGCTTAACGCTGCTTTGTAAATATGGAAAAAGGTATATTACCACCAGAACATCGGTAAAAGTGACGCGCTGGTGGAGATATCCTGTTGTAAATATGCCCCAACGTTTTTTCTTTTTGGTTGGGTTCTTTCTTTTTAACTGTATGTAGAATATTTTGATTTATTTTTGGCTGGGAAATGTTATATCTTAAAATCGGTGTGTATTTTGCTTTCACTGCAATTGACAATTATTATTTTATATGTGTGAGTTTTAATTTGTGAGCTGCTTTCCTAACTGTTTGTGTAACCCAGGTGTGAAAGTAATTGTTTGCCTTTCTGTGATGTGGTATATGTGGCCCTTTCTCCCATTCTATCTGAAAGTATAATAATTTAAAAATTAATACTTTTGGAAAAAATGTTTAATATATTTGCTAATATGATTTGAACATGCTGTCAAACGTTTTACATTTTATACTTACATATGTGCTGTTGCATTAAGTTGCACGTGATTTTCTTCCGTTTATCTTGGATACAGTCGAGATTTGGGTCAGTTTGGCCTTCCTTTTCTGTTGGTGAGAAAATGAAAATTTTTGCTTTAGTTTTGTGTTAAAAATACAGGTTGGGTAGTTTTGGTCCTTGGTAGAGTTTTAGCTTTACATTTAATGTACAGGGGTGGTTTTGATTTTAATAACTATTTTTATTTCACTTGCTTTGTAAGTGTATTTTTCCAGGTTTACAAATGTGAATTTGGACGTTTTGGCGTACAGTAATTCGTTTGTATTGAAGTGTTTCTTTAGTATCTTAATACATTACATAAATACAATAAATTTGTGTTTATAATTTATGTTAGCTTACATTGGAGTTCGGTTAATTTTTCAGCTATTTGCGAAGCTGTGTGTCCTTTGGGCCTGACAGTGGAAGCAAAGCAGGAATGGTTTTAGACCCCCAAAACCACAGATACCAACTGGTCCTGATGCCAACAACTCCTTGCAAGAGCATGACTATATCAACAGATGCTCCTGGAACATTCATGGTTTTGGGAAAATGCCGCAAAAAACTCTACATTATTTTAATGCAGGAAAGATGGAGCATAAAGCTAACTCCAATATTAGGCTACATGAAACATCATACGCCCGCAGGAAGGAACTCACATTACGGACACCCAAAAGGGGGCCTCGCCACATACTCCTACACAAACTATAAGTGGTCACAGGAAAATATTTGACTCAGGAGTAAATTGGTTACAGGTACTCAAGTTAGAAGGTAAAATCTGCATAAATCCTTTGAAGACGTTACTCATCATAAACGTATACATTCACCCATGCAAAATGAAGAAGGCAGAAATTAAGGCAACCTTGATAGATTTAATAAAGACATTGTAGAACCGCTACCAGTATTCGCACTTTATCATTTCAGGTGACTTCAACATTACCCTCATCTGGCTGTTCAAAAACCCGGGCAGCCAAATTAATGCCGTCAACTCCCAAAAGCAGCTGGAAGAATGAGATCTAAAGATTCTGAACAGTAATATAAAGGAGGGCTCCCCGACAGCAATAACGTCTTTGCGGCAGTATTAGATCTACTATTGACTACACGGGCCTGATTCACAGACCTAACTTATGTCAAAAATGTAAAGTTAGTACTTTTCAGTATTCACAGAATACACTGACCACTACTAACTTTATGTCGCTTCGGGCCAGAGATTCCGGCCTGTGGCGGAATTTCCGCCTCTGGGCCGGAATCTCCGCCTCCGGGCCGGAATACCCTCATTTAGGCCGTTTCAATGCTCAAACGGCCTAAATGAGGGTATTCTGGCCCGGAGGCGGAGATTCCAGCCCAGAGGCGGAAATTCCGCCACAGTGCCGGAATCTCTGGCCCGAGAGCGGACATAAAGTTAGTAGTGGTCAGTGTATTCTGTGAATACCGAAAAGTACTAACTTTACGTTTTTGACGTAAGTTAGTTCTGTGAATCAGGCCCTGTGTTAATAAGTGAAGAAGCATTTCCATGGGTAAACCTTTTCCAAATCATCCCCCACTCAGAAAGTGATCATTTTCCTCAAGTCCTCGGATTAGAATGCAAGTTCTCCAAGTCAATTACAGTAAACGGACTAGCCTCAACACCAGTAAATTATAATCTAAAATGGCACACGTGAGGCAACGCGAAAAGGCTTGGGTAACTTTAACCACAACTTTACTGACAAACTTCCCAGCCAAAACCGCACCACATGCAAAAATAGAAGGAAATAAAGCTACAGGGGGAGTGGGAAGACAGAGCTGGTACATCGGGGGCTGCGTAAACTAAAAAAATAAATCACAAGAGAAGTGAGAAGATTAGTAGTGGGCACAAAGAAAGGGAAAAAAGCTGGGGAAAAAAACCACTTCGAAACATGAGGCTACTATATCATAAAGAATGCTAAATGGCATAAAAGAGGTATCCAGAAGCAAGATGGAAGTTAAACTCTTTAGTGTTATATTAGCGGCTCGTCTCCTCCCTTGTGTCCCGTCCCTCATGCACATGGACCAATCGGGATTCATCCCGAAGAGAAGCACTCTGCATAATTTGAGAGAGCTTTCTCATGTCTATCACACCTTGCTCCAGCTTAACCATGCATTTGCCTTAGCATTATTAGATATCGACTCCTTAAACTAGACATACCTCTGGCATGTGTTGAGGAAAGTTTGAATAGATCCTAAACGAATACAATGGGTCCAGCTGCTTTATACTGCCCCTTGTGCACATGTGCGTTCTGGAGGAGTAGTCTCAGACTTGTTCAGTCTGTATAGAGAGATCAGACAGGGGTGCCCTCTGTCATCGCTCCTGTTCGTGCACGCGATGGAGTCACTAGCTGGGAGATTGCGCAAGACGAATGGCCCCTGTGGGATTACAATAGGAAAGACCACTCATGTGGCCTCCCTTTATGTGGATGACACCCTGATATATCTCAGGCAACCAATGTATTCTGTACCCATACTTCTGCAAGTGATGCAGGAGTTTGGGAAAATCTCTGGGGTCCGCGTGAATCCGACAAAATCTAAATAATACCTGCTGGGTTCCCTGACTGGGGTATCGATTGAGATGCTCCCAAGTGTTGGGCTTTCTTGGGAACTAAATGACATCTGCTATCTGGGGATCTGACAGGAACCTACTGAAGGATCATACTTGGAGCTCAATATCAGAAGGGTGGTGAAGTGACTACATGCGTCTGTGAGGTTTTGGAGGGATCTTCCTTTGTCCCTCATGGGGAGAATCACACTTGTGAAAATAATAATGCTCCCTAGATCTCTCTACGTGCTCCAAGGAATGCTGTACACAATCCCTAGGCAGTACTTCGAGACGTTTGATAGCCTCATTGTCGATCTGCTGTAGGCTAATAAACAGAAACATGTGGGACTCTCCACTCTGAAAAGGACATGGAGCCTTGGGGGTCTGAAGGTCCCCAGCATAGCACTCTACTATATAGCTGCGCATTAACAACACGCAGTTCACTGGCTTGACCCTGGGGACTCGTAGGAAAAAGCCCTTCTGAGGGGCTCTCATGCGGAAGATGCGCTACCTGTGTTGTCAATGTGTGAAATGCCTCATCTCCTTCTACAAGAGTTAGAGATATGGGAGGGAATGGTCAAAAAGGGGATCCAGTGCGCGCCTTGGGCCTTGGACCTGTCACTGTGAGTTCTGCAACCGTTCCAGAAGATAGTGGAGTCCATGGCGGCACAGAGAAGGAAAGATGGGTGGTGTAATACATAAGGTATCCTTAGGGGCAATTCATCCCACAATACCACGCAGTGGAGTCCTTTACCCTGGGTACGGGACAATATATACAATATGCTAACATTTCTGCCACAGTGTGTGAGCTTTGGCCCACCTTTCCGGAAGCCCCAACAAGTTCCAACACCCTAGCAACACTGTTGGGAATGGCAGGGGAACGCCGTTTTATTTCGCACCTCTATAGGGCTTTGCACAGTGACCTCCTGAAGGCATCTCTCCCCATCCAGACGAAATGGGCTGGGATACTAAGTAAACCGCTGTCGGGGAAGGAATGGGTATGTATATACGAAGAGGTCCGCACTATTAGCTCCAATGCTAGATTTACATTGGTCCAATATAACTTTATCCACCAGACATATCTCTCCCCCAAAACCTTGCATGCTATATATCCTGCCTGATCAGATACCTGGCCCCAGTGCGGAAGCCTGGCAGAAGACATTTTACACATGGTGTGGTCTTCAACGGTCTTATCTTCCTATTGGCAGGTGGTGTTAGAAAATCTGAACAGGGCTACTGGCTGGCAAGTACAACTGGAAATGCTACAGGTATTATTGTGTCTGATTATCTCCCCCTCCAGCAAAAAACTTAGTAGGAAGTTTGTTCTACTTGGCTTACTATTAGCAAAATGCCGAATAGTTATAAGGTGGATGGGCGTAGAGCCCCCTAGGTATGTGGATTGGCTCAGAGGCATTTCCGAATGGGCAACAGGAGAGGAAATCCAGATGAAGCATGTCTGCAAAGATGAAAAACTGGAAAATGACTTAAGAGCGTTGGTTGCCATGATAGCTGACTTGAAAGAAACTCCTACAGACGTCTCCCCTGGGGAACCGATTAAGTATCAGCATGGCTGAATGACGAGTTACTATATTTAAATGCCACTGATTGAATTGTCCTTATGTAATGATGTGCATTTTACTATCTGGAAGGCTTGTGCAAGAGCAGGGTGGGGTAGGGGGAGGTTGGGTTCGTTCACTTGATCTTATTGCAGGTTTATCCATATAGCCTGTAAAATGACTTTGATGATGATTACCAGTGTCCTTTGTATACTTTGTAAAAAAAAGAAGAAATATGGAACAAGCTACTATGGACCAGCAAACTACCAAATAGTAAAGAGTTTTGGGGTGTAATAAATGGGCTGGTTATGGGACAGGACCGCCATCAAAACGTGGGGACTTCGGAGAAAGCCTGGGAGTCCCACATTCATGATATGTATGCCCTACCAGCCAACAGCCAAGAGACTGAGAACAGTGAATGCAACCAAAAATTGAGGACGACATGGCCAGAGGTCAGCGGGGAGACCAGGGAGGTAAATCAAAGTTCCACAACTTATAATAACCAAGTGGTAACTGCAGAAAAACAGAATACAATGACCTTCCTCTCTAATGGTCTCCTAAATGCCCTATTTAGGTATGATGATGCTTTTTGGGCTAAATATTTAACACCTACTTTTAATCAAATCTTTCATAAGAATGTCATTCCAGACTAATGGAAAGGGAACATCTTCCAACCCATCTATAAGATCGGAAGTCAATCTTCGCCGAGCAATTACAGGTTAATTGCGCTAATTGATGTAGAAGCAAAAATGAATGCATCATGCTTACTGCAAGACCTGCAAGCCTGGGTCAACAAGAAATATCTCATACCAAAACGCAAACTAGGATCAGACCGGGCATGGGGACAATTACAAAATTATCAGCACTCATCATCCTAGCTGAAAAAGCAATACTGCGTAAAACTTGTTTGCTTGCATGCTTCGTTGACTTCAAATCTGCTTTTGATTGGGTTCTCCATGGCCGCCTCTGGGCAAATTGACAGAATGCGGTATCCCAGGAAATGTGTTAAATGCAATCATAGCACTGTATAGTGATACATGGGCACAGGTTAAAGTATGAGACGCAGCAGAGTCCCGCCAAAAATCCACACAATCAATGGCCTGAGCAGGGTTGCGTTCTAGCTCCAGGTTTGTTTAACTTATGGCTTGCCGACTTAGACAGCCACTCGACACAAGAGAATAGCCATCTACCTAGCCTGGCAACAGAGAAAATTGTGTGCTTGCAGTATGCTGAGGACATTGTCATTCTCAGCCCATTGGCCTGTAATGGTCCATCAACGCACTAACAGCTTACATGGATCAACAAGGCTTAGAGCTGAACTTAAGTAAAACTAAAGTGGTTTGCCTGGTTGACATAAAGTACAAGTCATTTACCTGGTCCACTAATGGCAAACAGGTTGTGGTTGCTTCCTCACATAAGAATGTAGAGCTAGAATGTATTTAGTTCTGGCTATTGATTAGATTAGGGCTTAGTTTCCGGTGCCAATGATGTTTTGCGTTTATTTGCATTATGAGAATTTGGAATTTAGCAACTAACTAATATCTTTTGGCGTTTGTATTGACTTCTTTATTTTAATAAACCTTCATGGTTTGTACTTTGGAATCCTGTCTTGTGTGGATTTTCTGAGTAGATATTTTTTTGTCTTTTGGTACATTTAATATTTAAGTTTAGGCCTCTCGTATCAAAGAGGCTCACTCATAGGTCCAATCCATCAATTTACCCTTTTGATGTAAAAAGCACTGGCACAATGGAGGTACGGTGTTTTTTTTTCAAGATGACACACAGACAGGCCATTTGGTAAGTGGTTTATCCCCGGATAATATTAATACAGAGCTACCACAGGAAGCACACAATGTTCTCTCTTTTTACCCATCTAGCTCAACTGTCCTATTTCAAAATGCAATATTCCAAGCCCTGATATTCAAAAGAGTGTCAGGAGCCAACCAAATTTAAATATAGAATATTACATTGCTATTAGACCTGGCATCCTTGGTGTTGGCTTCTCCTAACTTTTTGCCTTCCAACCTCCTGCTTTGCTGACTTCATTTTTGCTGGGTTTAGGACTCTGCACACTTTATCACTGCCAACCAGTGCTAAAGTGCTTGTGCTTTAATTATTGTAGAACTGACCTAGCAAAGTAAATCTTTAGTAAGCCCAGGCATAAAACTCCACTCCATTCATGGAGTTTGCGGAATTCAGCAACTCTGCATTCAGCGGAGAACGCGGAGTTACAGTTAAACTCCGCCCTCAGCAACGGAGTGGAGTTTTTTGGGGGTTTGCGCGCTCGAAATGTCAATTCGCGTGCCGGAGCGACTTGCCGGGCACTCGCGATCACCCACAGGATTTTTAGGGCCGTTCGCGGGCACCACGAGATTTGCTTGCCGACCGCACTCTCCCGTGAGATTTTGCGGTCGCCAACACGTCATTCGGGCACACCAGCGACTTCCAGTGGATGTTTTCTGCTGTACGCGATATCGAACATGCAGAATCTACCACGGCTGCAATCTGGGGAAGATTTTCTACTCGAGAAGCATCAAAATCTTTTTGAAGTTAAAAACCTCCTCCAATTGACATTTGGCGGTGTTTTTTTTGTGCAAAGGGTCATTTTTTTTTTTCTTTTTTCAACTGGAAGGAAGTGCCCCAGAGTCTCCAACTTCCTTTTCCTGTCCAGCAGGCTCCTCTGACTGCTTTTTCCCATCTCCTGGTCACTTTTCATTTGGATTTGGAGCTGGAAGGATCACTCTTTGGATCTGCTCTGCTGCATATCCCATTGGATTTAAGGACTTTTGTATTTGAGATTTCACAAGTAAGTTGAAAAACTGGTATTGTTTGTTTGATTGAGGCCATGCACCTGGTTTTATTTGTACTGTTAATGGATTTTTAAAATTTATTGTGATGGGTTGGCTATTGTTTCAGTAGGGGCCTAGTGATCACTGATTTCTTTGAATTTTATTCTTCTTCTTTTTGTGAAGGAAACATGTTTAACAGTTTACTACATTTTCTCCATGTTTTTTAATACATTTGAAATATTGATTGAATTCACTATGTGGCCTAGTCTGCCAATTGGCCTTCCAGCCAGCAGGCCCAGTGTTAGTCATGGGTGCATGAAATAACAGTTTCTGTGGTGTTTACAGCATTTAGGCCATGGATGGATTTGGATTGAAATACAAAATGTGCTATTTTGTGGTATTTCATGTTTTTTCATGCAAACAGTGTAAAGGACTAGGTGGGGTAATGCCTTTGAAGGATGTGTGTTGTTGTAAACATTTTTTTTTAGCCCAATAATTTTCGTTTTTGGCATGGTTGATTTAATGATGTTTTCTCTGTTTTACCATGCCTCCGTTGTCTGGCCAGTGTGTGTGTTTGTGTGTTTGCCATAGGCCACCATTTGCCTTTGTTCCAGATGCCATGTGGTCACTGGCCAGGGGTCATTTTGTATAGTCAGTGGACTGTTCACAGGCCTGCATGTGCTGTTTGTGTTACAGGCCTCCTGCCTCTTGTTGTTGTGACTTGTGAGTGACCATGTGGCTGGCGGCCATTTTGTGTAGGCAGCCAGTGTGCTTTAGCCATAGGCCTGCATGCGTTCTTTGTTCCAGGCCTCCAGCTTCTTGCTGTGACCATGTGGCTGGTGGACATTTTGTGTATGCAGCCAGTGTGCTTTTGCCATAGGCCTGCATGCTTTCTTTCTTCTAGACCTCCAGCTTCTTTTTGTGACCATGTGGCTGGCAGCCATTTTGTGTAGGCAGCCAGTGTGCGTTTGGCATAGGCCTGCATGCGTTCTTTGTTCTAGGCCTCCAGCTTTTTGTTGTGACCATGTGGCTGGTGGCCATTTTGTGTAGGCAGCCAGTGTGCTTTTTCAATAGGCCTGCAAGCGTTCTTTGTTCTAGGCCTCCTGCTTCTTGTTGTGTCACCATGTAGCTGGCAGCCATTTTGTGTATCCGGCAAGTGTGCTTTTGCCATAGGCCTGCATGTCTTCTACTTTGTTGTGGCCATGCCTTCTTGCTGGTTGTTGTTGTTGTGACAATGTGGTTGGAGGGCCATTTTGGTTAGGCAGCCAGTTTACTGCTTTTGCAATAGGCCTGCATGCGTTCTTTGTTTTCTAGGCCTTCTGCTTCTTGTTGTGAGTGTGTGACCATGTGGCTGGCGGCCATTTTGTGTATGCAGCTAGTGTGCTTTTGCCATAGGCCTGCATGTCTTCTTTGTTGTGGCCATGCCTTCTTGCTGATTGTTGTTGTTGTGACCATGTGGCTGGCGGCCATTTTGTATAGGCAGCCAGTGTGCTTTTGCCATAGGCCTGCATGCGTTCTTTGTTCTAGGCCTCCTGCTTCTTGTGGTGACCATGTGGGTGGCAGCCATTTTGTGGAACCAGCCAGTGTGCTTTCCCTATAGGCCTGCATGTCTTCTCTTTGTTCCCAATGAATGCCTTCCTGCTCAGTATTGTTGTTGATGACAATGTGACACTGGTTGGCAGCCATTTTGTGCTTCCAACCAAATTCAGCCCTTTTTGTCATAGGCTGCATGGATGGTTGAGCAATGAGATAGCAGTTTAATAATAACTTATTATTATATCTTTGAGGATAACTTCACTTATGTTTAATTATTCAAATTCTTCCCTTTTTGTAAATAATTGGTAAATTCTTTTTCAATGTTTTCAATTTATGTGGAATAATTTAAAAATAAAAATATTTTTTTGTTCATACCATTTTCCACTACATCTTGCATCAATCAACCCCATGTCTGCTATAGGTGCACAACAGCACTCATTGTCTAGGGATTATTCCTTCCATTGTCATTTGTCAGGTGCACCTTTCTGAGTGCCACATCACACGTGAGTGACGTCACATGCCACACATAAACCAAACAGTTTAATCTGTATCATGTTGTTGTTTTTTCTCTCTCTTATTCTTCCTGAGTGGCCCGTCAGTCACCATGAAAGTATATGTTGGTGTGGTTTTCCGTTTTACGAATGAGTAGATATACACTGTATTGTTAATTAAGGGAGTAACAGCAGTGACCACACTAAATGATATTGTTTTTGTTTGTACTACTAATTGAACAGCAACAATGCCGCATTTCACTGACCTCCTTCTTGCTTCTTTTCTTTTAGGGTCACGACAAGACAACAAGAGACAACAACACATCACCCACAGTACTGCCAGAAAGAAGGCCTGTGAACGGCGTGAGCGTGACGCATGAGTGACCCACACATCAGACATCTCTTCAACTTGTGAAGCTAAGTGCCACTGCTAACTGACAGCTTCAAGATGGGCCCAAAGAAAGGTGCTAAAACTGCTACCAAGAAAGTGGCCAGTGAGAAGAAGAAGGAGCTTACCACCACCACCACTGGTATGTCACCCCAGATGTTTTTATGGAAAACAAAAAACTGTGCCTGCCGCACCGGCCTCTGGGGAGCAAGCTGTCACAAAGGCAGCAAGTCTAATAATGGCAACGCCGACGAGCAAGGATGTTGACATCTCTATCGCAAAGTAGTACCCAGTCGTTGCAGGAAACTCAGAGAAGTGGACAAGAACAACAGCCACAACTGCCATTTGTATTTCCTCCCGAACTAGGAGCTGTTCAAGAGATTGAGCTTTATGTTGAGGAAGTAGAGCAATCTGCTCCAGAAGATCCATTTTCTTCCAGATCTCCAGCTAGAAAATGGAGGGTTGGTGGTGCATCATCTTCTTCTTCAAACCCCCTTTCTGATAATCTAGACACCACTTGGATCCCGCCTCAGTCTCAGGGTGAGACACGCCACAAGACAACTCAGATGACGCTAGGGAAAAGGAAGGTTCCAGAAAGCATCAGAGTTATGGAGGCAGATGTAGAAAAGGAGGATGACGACAAGCCAGTCATCATGGATGTTAGCCCTGTCCCAGTGGAGACTGACGTTAACCCATCCCAATTTCTGGGGGGATGTGGCAGTGGCACCACAGATCCAACATCTGCCAGCTGCCATATTTGCAAAGCCCGGCAGTGACCTACATCCACAACCACCTCAGTAGAAGTAGGTACTGCAGAGAGTTAAATGTCAAAACGCCCATCTACCGCCAGTTCATCCGACATTGGCAGTGGCACTTTTTGGTTAGCCAGAACGAGTCAAACATTCCCATATCCTCCCTTTGCAGACCAAGTGTTAGTCAGGGTAAGCTTGGTACAAACTATAGTACCAGGGGCAAAACAACCCATTTGACAAATCACCATACGATCCGTTGAGAGGCGCACCTTAGAGGCCAAAAAACTGCAAGTGTTGTTGGTGAAGGGGGTGAAAGCAGGAACTCCACTTATTACATGCTTGAACGCCTGTTTGAGCAGTACAGAACAATCAATGAATATGTCATGCAAAGCGGAGAGGCAACTGTAAAAGGCATGATCAATGAGATGGACCAATGGGGCCTAGTCAAATGCCTGACAGAGATGCTGCTTCCTTTTGAGGTGTTCACACGGGAAGTCAGCAAAGAAGACAGTACCATGGCCAATCTATCCCATTGTTGCACATGCTACAGGAGCAGCTAAAGGAGGTGTCTGCAATGTATGCAGGTGTGGAGGAAAAAAAGATGCGTATGACTTGGTGGAAAGCTTAATCCTTCACTTGTCTGTTAATACAAGGGTGCAAAGAGACATTATATCCTCCAAACATTACATCTGTGCCACAATTCTTGATCCACGGTACAAACCATTACTGTCTACTTTCATTCCTTTTTCAGATGGGTATGTTAGAAAATACAAAACATGGATACCTGAGGAAGGCAGTGAGCTAGAAAAAAATGGCAGGGAATTAGATGCCCACTGCTCCAGGACACAACTCCTGTGGGGCAGCCTTCAAGATCAGAGCCTGAGGGTAGTGCTGTTGGCTCAAAGCAGCCAAAACCAACAACAAGAACACCATCAACAACAACACGACCAGGAGCATCAGCCCCCAAATCTGCAACTGAGTGGTTTCTACTGGCAGGGCTTAAGTCCAGTGCAGAGGTGAAGGCAAAAGAAGTCAAGCAAAGTGGAGCACCAGCAATGAACATTGAGCAAATGGTCCAGGCCTATCTGAGTGATGCAACAGAGGTATAACTTGATCAAAATCCATTGGTGTATTGGTATGGGAAGAGGCACCAATGGCCAGTGCTCAGCACTCTGGCAATAAACTATCTGGCTTGCCCTGTTGCTAGTGTCTCCGCTGAGCATGTTTTCAGTGCTGCTGGTGCCGTTGTCACAGTGAGAAGGACCAGTCTCTCATCCCAAAACGTGGAGAGATTAACCATGATCAAAATAAATCAGCACTTTATACCACCGGATTACACCACACCTGAAGTACCACAGGAGGAAGATGATAGAGACTCAGGTCATGGAAGTAGTGTGTTAAATTATCTACTTCTGGGTGAACCACCAGAGATTGAGGGCGAGCTCTACTTCCCTGACTACTAGGCTTTTTTCTTTCTTTGACGCCAAAAATAAAAAACCAAAAAAGAAAGATATAGCTAGGGAACAGTATTTACTTATTATTTGTGTGTGTCTGGTTGACCAATTCATCCCCACCATCTTACTCTTAGACACATTTTATTGCCGGATTGGAGTCGGACTCGTAACTGTGTGCAGTGCAGAAGTCCCGACACGCCCTCCAAAGCCATTTCCCCCAAGCAAGACATTGGGCGGAGAATACAAACAAATGTGTGCGTGCCTCCAACCCTGGGCCGTGACTATCTAGCCTTTCCTACCCTATAGGGACTGCCCCACATCTAACATTATTATAATTTGATTTACATTAGCAATTCTCTGCTTCACGAAAAAATGGAGGATCTGCATTCTGTAATGTACCACCAATCGATCACGGTGAGCACTCCGGAAGAACCGGTAAATGCTGGCATGCATTGCACGCTGAGTGATTGTTGTTTGTTGTGATGTGAACTTGTTCTGATAATATGTCATCATCATGTGTGTTGAGATTTAGAAGAGATGATTCATGTGGTGGCAGGCAGTGTGAGACTGGGTGTTTGTTTGTTATGCTTAATGTGTTAACGATGATTGAGATTTGAGATTCACAATGTTGGTGGCCTAACTACCGACGGCTGATCAATAATTTGCCCCTGAAGTTTATTTTTCTTCCTTCCCCTTTGAGAGATAGGATAGCGAGATTCCTTCACCTGGTCCACTCCACACAGTCCACACTGCTTTGTTTTTTATTGTTTTATGATTTATACTCCTCAAAGACTCAGACCCAACCAGTCCCTTAGATATTGCAATGTTTGCAAACACAAATCTAGTCTACACAAAAAGTGGCTCAATCTTTCCCTTCTTGTTGTTCAATAACAAAATTGGACTACTACAGGCCTATCTATTGCATTTTTGAGTCGGGACTCGGGACACTGTTGGTACAGAGTTGGACACCATACTCGGAGTCAGACTCAGGAGGATCAGAGATGATGGTATGACGTGAGCATGACTACTTCGAGAAGTGCCACCAGAAGAAGATGGACGTTTTCAAAACCACTGAAACCAACCGATTTGGATGATGACTTTGAAGTGGCCTAAAGGTAAACAACACACCAGACCTACACAAGTCTGTGTAGTTGTGGTGGTGAGTGGTGTGACTGACAGTGGTGCATTGATTTTTTACTTTATTGGGACAATGGTATGTTGCTGGGGGGTGTGTGCTGCTCAGTGCTGTGTGGCTCAAATTTAAAGCAAGTGGTAGTTGAGTGGGGAGCTAGTTGTTGAAGGTAACTGAAGACAGACATTTAGGGGCTCATTACGATGGCGGGCGGATTTTGTCCGCCCACCACTGTAGCGGTGATTGGGTCCGACTGCCATGCGTGCGGCGGTCCTGCCTATACAATTATGATGGGACCGCCACCACTGCGGTCGGATTCCGCACCCTTAACATTGCGGCGGTGGCTGCTGACAGCAGCACTGCCGCGATGTTGAAAGGAGCATGTTGTGCATTTCACTGCACTACGTGGCAGGCACTACACTGTGCCTGCCACTTGGTGCAGTGAAATGTAGGGGGGTACCATGGGTACCCCCCAGTGCACCCACACCTCCCCCCAACACAAGGGGGGCCCGCAACAGGCCCTTGAAGGCATTCTCCACCAGCCTTTCAATGGCAGTTCAACCGCCGCGGTACCCACCGCCATCATAATGTGGCGGGGGTAAATCTCATGATGATGGCGGGTGGATCGTCACCGCCGGGCCGGCAGTGGCGATCCGACCACCATCGTAATGTGCCCCTTAGTCTTGAATGATAAATAATCACATTATGCATTTGCTGCTCTTAGGCTACATATTTCTTTATATATTATGTTATGATGAAATGATGATCAAGACAGTTTGATCAGCCCGATACTGATAGTCACATTACATGCAGGCATTTGTTGTGGGAGTTCCGGTTGTTGTAAAATTGGCCTCACCAATTTGTTCACACACCAAGCATAAAATGAATTAATGCAAAAACTAAAGGACTATTCTTTTCTCCTCTTGCGCTTCCTTTGAGTCTTCACAGTGCACTCCTAGTCCTTAGTTTAACTTCCTTCTTTCTCCTTGATTCTTCAATATCATTTTTGTTTTTCAATCCACAGGTCCTCTTATTCGGAGCCAAACTGGAAAACCAACACTTATCTTACCGGACCCCATCTGCCAGGCACCCAAGATTGAAGGACCGTACAAGAGGAATCAATGCAGATGCAACTCCCAGTCCCAATTTGGCAATACAGTATCATTTTTAGGTCTCGCCTAGCGTTGCGGCGCACATGCACAGCACGCTCGGCGAGATTTATTGCTAACAAGTACTTTCAGAAGAGGGCTTTAAGCTCCGCCCTCATTTCCATTGGCTGGCGTCACCGTTTATGCTAAACGGTGGCCTGCCATTGGAAATGAGCTGTTGGCGTTGCCTCCTTTCGCCTTTTAGGTCCGGCCCATCCGGACTGGATCACCTGCTTCACGGCTGTCGTGAAGCAGTTTCTTATCTCAAGGAGGCGTGTTGTATAAACAAGCCCTGAGATCCAGTCCGGATGGGCCGTCTCAAAAGGAGACAGGGTGCTGCGTGTTTATTTTTGCATCGCGCTTTCACTTTAAAGTGAAAGCGCGATGCAAAAATAAACAGCGGGAATGGCGAGCGCGTGTAAAATGTAAATCCAGTATTTGTAAAGCGCGAACAGCTACCCGAAGGCATTGTTTTGACTGCGATCTCTGCGGCTCTACAAGTAAGTTCAACACCGACCTGCTCAGGCAACTGCACAGGTCGATGTGGTCAACCGTTACCTTTGTCGGTCTTTTCGCCTAATATCCCTCTCTCTAGGGGCTGCTCCGGGTTCACTGCAGCGCCTAGTGCGATCTCCTAATATCTCTGGCGCTCGTATTCAATACAGATGGCTCAAGCCCAGGCTCGCGCCCAGCATGGCTCCGAGAGCTTGTGGCGCCCCCTCCCTCTTCCCTACCTTCCCCCCCTCTTGTTGTCCGTGCGTTGTTAATCGCCCCTCCCTCCCGCTTGTATCTCCGTGTTGGGCAACCCTCCTAGTAGGAGAGTAGTTTCCTCGGAAAGCGTTCCCTACAGCAGGCGGGCGTGAGGACCCTTTTGGGTGGCCAGACTGTGTTCTCGGTGCTCACATCCGACGAGTGAGTGAGTCAATCGCGGATCCCGTGTCGCTGGGAGACCCGTAGTCTCTGGAGCCGCCCCACGCTACTGGAGCCGGCGAGGACCAAATTACATAGACCCGGCCGCCAACTGCGTGCTAATCAGAGTGGAACCGCGTGTAATTTCGGAGCAACGTTCGGCCTGAGACTGCGAAATCCCCACAAGAGGATAAGTCACTCTTCCGGGTATTACCAGCCCCTGAAGTCTTCGCAGTACTGAGAAAAAACAGTCAAGATGGAGTATGAGTGGAAGCCGGATGAGCAAGGCCTGCAGCAAATCCTGCAGCTGCTCAAGGCGTCGCAGTCCCCAGACACGTCCATGCAGAGGACTGTGCAACAAGTATCCTCTCGAGCTAGGGGCGGGTCTGAGTTTCCGGGAGTGGAAGCCCCGAGTCCGCTGGTACTGTATTGCCCTCCGGATGGCAGGACATGTGTGGCAGGGTCTCAGCAAGGCTGCTGGGTGCTGCCCGTCCCTGCGTGCACAGGCACCAGTGGCACCACCTGCACTCTGCCTACTACTGCCCACCGCTCTGGAGGGGGCGGAATTCATAGGTGAAGCTCACTGACCCCGCTTGTACCGTTGTTTAGCTCCTCCTGAACATACAAGGTGTTAGTCCAGTGATGGGTATTTGATGATCCCGACTTGACACATTATTGTTCCGAGGAGTAAAGATTGGCTTGGCCCCCGAGTGCGCAGGGCTGCTTTCTTTTCGACTCCCGCCCGTATGTGACAGTTGGTTTGGAGGTGTGCCTCACCTAACAATTAGTTGGCTCTTCCATAAGAGAGAGTGAGGGTAGGTGTTTTAAGAGTGCGACCCCATTAAAGTGAGGGGAAGAAAATGTTGGTGGGAGATGCAAGTTTACAGAGAGTGAGAACGCCAGTCTATTGATGCTTGTTCCTTTCGTAGGGTGTAACATTATAGAGGAGTGACACCCGCCAAATGAGGGTGTGTTGGCCTGAATCTGGGGCGTTCTGTATGTCAGTAACTCCTTGTCCATGACGGGGATTGGACGCATCGTCCTCTTGACTGGTATTTTAATGCAGCCTAGAACCGTGAAACCACCCGCGCCTTACTTATCCGGTTGTTTGTTCCCTTATCCTCTGTCCATGTCCACTTGTTCGCTTACTATTCACGACACACTAATGCAATAAGACTACCGTTGATTGCCAACTGTTGATGCGCCTGCTCCGTGACAGCACCAAGATTTGGCTGATGGGTCTGTGCAGTTAATGTGAGTTATGATTAGTACAACTTTTTGTTGCCTGCTCTTTGATTGAGGATTGTCCCATCAAATAGTCTGTCCAGCTCCATCTAGCCCTTTATGACCCATGGGAGTGGTGGGCTGTTCGACACTTACAGATCACATCTGTTAATTAGATTGCCCAAGAGTAGCTATGTGCAAGCGATGCATACTCTGCATGCAGTCTCATCCGTTGCGAGCCAATGCCCCCCACCCCCATACACGAAGAGATCTTGTTTCTGCCTAGTCTAAAGTTGTCATAGCTAACGTGGGCAGCAGCCCTTGTGGTTATTTATTGAAATCGACCATCTTCTTCAGTGAAGTCGGAGTCTCAAATTTCTCACAGGGCCATAGGTTGCACGAGTAGTAGTAGGCTCATCGCACTATACACTTGTCTAATACCACTTAAGTTCATTGTCCCTGCGGGCACCCATAGTTCCCAATGCAATGCCCTTGCTGTGCTTTTGTAATATTTTACTGTTATTTTATACATTATATTTACTGCTGTTAATGTTTAGATCGTTTTGTAAAAAGGACTTCCAATCGCATTTACAAGGAGCGTGTGTACTTTAGCAGATCTATCGCAAAATGCTGTCATCTGTGAATACGCTGCTCTGCAAACGAGTCTGCGTTAAGCATAGAACAAATTTCAATTTGAGTCAAAAGCTCGGTTGTAATTTGTTAAGGACCTCAGGACACCTTTCTGAACTGTTTGCTGCTGGCTGGATGTGAAGGGTTCCTTGGAGTTGTACTACTATTGTTTTGATGTGAAGCAACTGAAACATTTCCCATATAACTGTCTGGATACTTATTTCAGGTGATTGTGAAAGGTGGGTTCTATCAAAAGTGTAATTTCTGTTTTTTCACAGTCAAGCAGCTGTTACTGGCCTCATTTTATATGACCTGAAGTCTGATAAAATTTACTTTGTAGCTACTAAAGTAGTGTTTATTTGTAGAGCCAATGTTTACTCCTTAGAGTAGTCTCTTTTGCTATAATGGGTGCTCATTACTCAACTTACTGGTACTCGATGGTACAGTGCAGAGTATCTGGTTTGTTAATTTGATCGACCTCAAAAAGCCGAGTGGACCCACCGTGAATCAAACATTTTACCGTGCTTTCAGACACCGATGCCTGCTGTGGATACTTTAGTTCACAGACCTGGTAGCTCTTTGTCTGTTGGTACTTCCTTTCATCAGGTAGTTGTTTGGTCAGGATGTGCGCTCTTGCGAGAGGCGCGTTACTTTCATAACATTCAGGTGCCCCTGGGGCACCCCCCAGACTGACTTTGAAAGTGTCTGGGGCCTTGGTGCAGGCCGGGCGCTGGGGCTGCTGCTGTGCCCTACGCCGTCGCTGCTGCTATAAAGGTGCTGCCAGCGCTCCCTTCACAAACCCAGCCATCATGGGCCCCTCCATGCCCCCTGGCTGACTCCCTGATGAGGATCACACCTCCGGAGCAGCGCCGGCATCTCCCCCAGCCCTGCCAGCATGGACCCCTCCAAGCTCCTTCGTTGACTCCCTGCTGAGGATCACAGCTCCGGAGCAGCGCTGGCATCTCCCACAGCCCTGCCAGCTTGGACCCCTCCATGCCCCCTCGCTGACTGGTGATCATACCTCCGGAGCAGCGCCGGCATCTCCCCCAGCCCTGCCAGCATGTCCGCGCTCAGCAGATCAAGGGCTGCAGTGGTCTGTGGTGCTGAATACACCGGGAAAGAAACGAATGGACACACGGGTTACATTTCTCCTCAGGCTCCAGGTCCTGTGAACGTAGAGTGGCGTCACTGCTCTGTGAAGTATGTCTTGTTTCACTTCGCAAAAAAAAAAAAGTTTTAAACTTTTTTAAAGTGTTGTATGCTGGCAATGTTGAGAGCTTGCGGCGTGTGTAATTTTAATGGGAAACGAAGCAATATTCATTTTTATGCTTGGGAATAGCTGATTTCATAAGCTTAAACTTTCAACTAAACGTGCACAGTAACACTACATGAGGTAATAATCTTCTTTTGAGAACTTAGGGGCCCATTACGATGTCGGGCGGAAGCACTACCGCCGT
The DNA here is from genome assembly GCA_963921515.1 of Calotriton arnoldi. Lineage (NCBI taxonomy): Eukaryota > Metazoa > Chordata > Amphibia > Caudata > Salamandridae > Calotriton > Calotriton arnoldi. The sequence goes on along the minus strand of CAWUFW010017682.1, from coordinate 22,319 downwards.
GCTGGCGGATGCAAAAACCACCAGTTACCGTCCGCACGCAGCAGTCCACACGCCCGCCCAATTACGATGCGAAAAGTCAGCCAAACACCGCCGGCAAGCCAGCGACACCGTCCGCCATCAAAGTGCGCCCGTACACGTAGCGGCGCAGCCCAATTGACACACACCGTCCGACGAAACACGTACCGCCCGGCGTACAAATTACGATGCCGCAAACAAACGGATCCCACGGCTAAGAGACACCGTACGTCAAACCGAAGCGGTAACACGAACGCCGAGCACGGACATCGAAGAAGCGGCACCCCCGAGCATGAATCCAGCACTGCAGGCCCTCCCTATGCTCTATCTGATGCACCACCAAGGACGCAACGTACCGCGAAGACGCAGGTAGGCACACACACAACAAGTGCACGCAAACAGCGCACACAGTGCAAGGGCGGAAAAAGCGGACAACCCCCCACCCCCGCGTGTACACGACACATCCACCATTGCATCCACATATGACACACAGGCCAAATTGTAACATCTCGTAACACATGTGTACACACCACCTGGGACTAGGAACCAACGACCCCGTCACGGCCCCAAAGCGGCGATGACGCTGCCACACATGCGCACAACGCAGAGGCCAACCGCAGCGCCATGCATGCGTCGCACACAGACACAGGGACACAACCAAGCAGCACACACACTAGCCCCACCCCGAACGCACATGACACGTGACAGGCCTGCCACAGACATGTCCCCAACGCCCAATTCACGGTCAACACCCAACGTCACACAACCGACGCACACATGTCAGTGAAGTCACGCAACAGCAGGACACACCCCAGTGTAACAAACATGGCGAAGCACACAGCGGCGGCAACACCAACCAGGAGAAGCAGGGCTCCTTCGGGAAGAGGAACGCCAGTACCACACTGAAACACCCATACCACCCTGCACACATGAACAAGACATACAAAACGGAACACCAAAGAGCCCGGGGACCGACAATAGGTGGCCCAAGAATAACATCCACACACAAGGCCCAACGCAGAGCGGAAAGGCAGCCTGCCGCCCACACAAGGGAGAGCAGACAGCACTGAATGACCTTCCATTCCAACTCCGAAACCACAGCCCTACGAAAGAAGCCGGTGAATACAGCCATTGTCCAAAAAAGACCAACACAGGCATGCAGAGGAGACCGACCACAGGGCAGATAGCGCATATCACCGAAGAACACTACGGACGGGAAAGAAAAAAGAAAACACTCCCCCATGTCGGCCCCATGCAAGTTATCTGGAAGGAGTCACACATCACTGACCTTGAACAGTCTGAGAAGCATGTGGGATGAGGGCCCGTGTCCTCCGCACAAGCCAACAGAACACAAGTCCTGTCTCCCTACGACTACACAGAGCTCACAGCAACCTCGGAGCGTGCACATTGCAGACTGCACACACAGCCGGAGCACGCCACCACAACGCACCGCTGCAAAATGGCACTCTCAACACACCTACCCAACTACGCCGGACAGGTCAAGCTGTACAAACACAACCTGACACAGATATTGGGATGCGAACCCCTGTCCCTGCTGAACGTAAGTTACCGACTGACTTACCGCATCACATTGTTCAGCTGCGTCATACCCGTCTTCTACTGTCGGAGGTGTCCCTACCAGCATCCTGTGGAGTTGTGTCTCTCCAACCCGGCATGTCTAAAGGCGGACCTGCTACAACTATTCCTCCCTCTGGACGCACACGACAGGGCCTGCTCTGCCTATGGGGGCATGGCGTATGTGGCCAACATCGCACCCGCACTAAAATGGGACCACTGTGCCTCCACACGACGGATCATCGAGCACAGCTACATCGAATGTCACCCAGCATGCCCCATCATGCTCCTCCAAGGGACAACTTACGAACAACACCTTGACAGCCACCATCCGCTACATTGGCTGGCAAACATGTATACCACCAATGACATGGAAGCCCTGCTGGACGGCATCGCATACCTGACAACCTGTCAATTCGTCGGACCCCGACGCAAGTCCCCCAATTGACCTATGATGTCCAACCCCGCACCCATGCTTAGCTTCCGCACGGACTGGCCAGTCACCACCACAACAGCCATGCCAAACGACCGGCAACTGTTACCACACCATCAACGACATCGCCATGACATCGGATATGACCGGGACATGCACACTGTTCCCCATCACATCCAGGAACACCGCATGCATCGTGGGAGGCAGTGGCATGGGGTCTGTGTATCGCACCCACATGGACGGAACTGCACGAACAACCAGGACACGACATGGATCCAGCGCCCATGGACACACACACCGCTCAGTGGACATGAATAGGTCGCCTGGAGTCTGTGGGTGCTGCACCCCTCCCACCCCCACCCCGGGAATCCCATACCAGGACCTTTGCATGGACGACAAGTGCATACAACAACAACACGACCCCAGTGACTGTGACATGTCCAGTAACCACCACATTGCAACAACAAGTGGCACGCCGCTGCATGCACGCAAGCCCATGCCCTGATGTCATCTCACATGCACGCGTGCATGAGGAACAACCGCAGCAAACCTGTCACATGGAACTGAGATGGACTGTGCCCATGATGCCAAGCGGTCTGGTAGGCTACTTGTATACCGTCTGTGTCAAAGTCCGCAGCTCCGCAGCTATACGTAAATGTACATTAGCACAGCCTTGGCCAAGCAGATGTAACTCTGAAGCCCACATCCCACATGCAACAGCTAATCACATGTAACCCTACACCCTATCCCATTTGTAATCATGCTCAGTATATCCTCAACATGTATTCCGCTGCCAGTAGTGTCCACTATACTGCATCACAGAGGACAGAAGACTCAATATAATGTTTGAAACCAAAACTGTCTCCGCTGATTCAATTCACAAGTACGAATGAGAGAGGATGAGAGTATGTGAAGTACACGGCAGTCGTGACATGACCATGTAGTCCACTGGCATTGGATGTCAACGCAAATGAGTAGCACAACTGTGGAAGACACACATGTGTCGTGTGAAGTCGTATGGACGCAGTGCACAGGTGGGTGGGTGTGACGGGTAGATGCGCACATGCCAAGTTGGAGCACGCCGTGTTGGGAGGGGTCATGAACAGTACACCACCGCTTCCCTGGGCATTGTGAGAGGACACCTGTCGGGGGAAGTGAACACGTGTGTGCACAGCAGCCGGGCACACGAACAATGCGGTACCAGGCGCACACGTCAGCCCACCCTCTGTGGACAAGCTGGATCCTGTTGTGCGCCCGCCATGCCCCTTGACAAGGCACACACAGCCCCAGTCGACCAGGTGTAACCCCAACATAGTCAATCCGCACAGGCGATACAGGGCACGGGATGGCAGTGGAGCATGGTGTGTGAGAGGTCTCCTCGCGCTCCTCCTGGTCATATCACGCAGGCAATAGAACCTCAACGTGTAGCATGGCACAAGTCAAATGGAAGTGTAGGGGGACGCACCACAGCACGAGCAGCACTGACGTCACGGGAGGTGGCTCGCACCATCCCATCCATTGCCCATTATTCCAACCACGCCACATGCCATTGCGACAAAGTGCAAGCGCGTGCGCCACCACCCCCGAGCCCTCCCCAGAGAGGCCAAAGAGTGAATGTGTGGGCCATCAGCTACAGACGGACGCGGCCTGGCCGCAAGGGCAGCCACAGCCTCTGGGTGTCGCAGGTGGCGGATCCGGGAAGGCGAAGACTGTGATGCATAGTCCATGCAGGCCGGGTCTCCATTTGGGGCACCACGCAGGTGGACGGCGTCCCGCCACACATCATACCCTGAGACAGCCCACTCGTGCAACTGGACCCACACATACACTCCTTGCCCTCTCTGGTGCGAGCTTGGGGCTGCCTGTGCAAGCGCTAGCCTCGCAGGTGCACATGCATATTGGGGGAGCGAGGGAGGACATGAGGGCTGGGGCGAAGATGACTGTATCACTGTCAGTGAGTACAAGGGATGAGCCAGATGTGGACAGGAAGAGACGTGTCCCGTGTGTACTGCAACTAGTCGCCAATCCAACTACCCCCATGTCCGGAATGTAAGCCCGCACCTAGGCCCGCCCATCCGCCACATCGAATATACCACCAGCACAACAACCTTCCCATTCGAAACACTGACTGGGGTGGCGACCAGTGAACAATCATGTGTAGCCTACCCACGCGTACATGTGGGCCCTCCATGATCCATGTCACCTGCGGCAAAGTCATGACATGCGCAATGAGGGAAGTGAGGAGAGCTGTCCGCCCCACGCACAGAAGGTGCATCAGCTCCACAGACCCAGCAGCGAGTCCAGCAGGGGTCACATGTGCAGGGGCAGCTGTGCCTGGTGTGAAGGCACATGCATATAGACAGCACATCGACCAATGTGTAGTCTGCCCACATCTACAGTCCATCATCATGCGGACATAGGAATTGAACACAGGGCAACACATCTGAGTTGGTGCACCCACCGTGACCAACAATGCGCAATTATCGACGTACCCGCCCTGTGCATGGCCCCCCACCCAACGGAGGCACATCCAGTGCCACCATCCCACACACACAAGCCTTCCACGAAACATGCTGTGTCCAATGGTCAGTACAGAGTCAGCGCCCATCTGGTGGATCCTGAACAGGAGACACATGCACACACATGCCAGCTCCCACTATGTACGTCTGCCACCTGGCACGTGCAATGTAACCTCTCACCTGTGACGTGTGTCTGCAAGCACACAGCCGTTTTGGCATGGGGCTGTCAATGTGGACACCTGTCAATGTTTCGGGAGGTGTGATCCGTACAGTGCTGTACATAGGGTGCAGTGCTGACACCTACTACTGTCTCATATCCCCTAGTGCCACAGGTTCCACTTGTTTTGGCCGCTCAGCCTGTGCCCACATCGTCGTCGTCGTGTGCCATACTCATCCAGCCTCGGAAGCAGTGCCATGCACAGCAGACATTCATGTTGCCGTGGCGTTGCCGCTTGACGAATATGCAGTCAGTCCCCATCAGCACGCCCGCAAGTCATTGGGGCCTAGATCCCCATGTGCATGCTCATGGCAGTGGTTTGTATCACTAGCCATTGCCATTGGTGGGAGACCTTTGTAAGTGTGTTGTGGCCGTGCAGTCCCTGCTTGACAGCTGGGCTGTGACTCATGTGCTTGCTCAGTCATGTCAGTGATGTGAATGCGAAATTGCTATGTGTTGTGTTGCTTTGACATGTGTCCACTGCCATCTTCCCTAGGCGGAGACCGAACATTGACCGCCCATACCAATTGCTGGCGGACATGGACGATACTGAGGTCATAAGGAAGTTTCGGCTGGACAGGCCAACCCTGCATCGACTGTGTGCCATGTTGGAACCCCATCTCCGTCCCCGCAGGGTGTATCCGACAGCATTCACCCCCACGGCTAAGGTGATGGCCGCCATGCATTTCTTCGCCACTGGGTCATTCCAGCACACAGTGGGCAGTGGAGGAGGGATGTCCCAGCCCATGTTCAGCAAGGTGCTGAGGGATGTACTGGCAGCCATGATGCTGTACCGAAACAGGTACATCAGATTCCCCAGGGCTCGTGAATTGGCGGCAGTGAAGGGTGCATTCTATGCCCTTGGCAGGATCCCACACGTCGTTGGTGCCATTGATTGCACACATGTTGGCCTTGTTCCACCACAGGCCACTGAGCACCTGTACCGCAACAGGAAGCACACGCACTCCCTGAATGTGCAAGTGGTGTGCCTTGCGGACATGGTGATAACCCACGTGTGTGCAAAGTTCCCAGGCTCGGCCCATGACGCACACATAATGCGCAACAGCATCTTGCCACGACTGATGTCCAATCTGCAACAGGATCGTGGCTGTATTGTCGGTGAGTATGTGGAGTGGTGTAGCGTGCTGGCTGTGCGATGCTGTCCCCTGTCCAGTTGGAATAGCAACGGTTCTCTGTGTCCCTCACACCCAGGTGACTCTGCGTACCCGAATGGGGCATGGCTGCTCAGTCCATTGAGAAATCCTCGCACCCCAGCAGACGTTCGCTACAATGAGGCACATGGGAGGACCAGACGTGTGGTCGAGCGTACCTTTGGCCTCCTCAAGTCCAGGTACAGGTGCCTGGACCGCACAGGGGTGCGCTGGCGTACTCCCCACAGAAGGTGTGCCAGATAGTGGTGGCATGCTGCATGCTGCACAATCTGGCCATTCGGAAGCAGATCCCCTCATTGTGGATGACGGAGATCAACCAGGGCCCCAGCCCGCAGACCAGGACAGCTCGAGTGAGGAGGACAGCGGAGAGGAGGAAGCTGGGAATGTGCGCCAGCAGCTCATCGCCCGCTACTTCACTTGACGGTGAGTGTCCATGTACGACGGCTGATGTGTCTGTATTTGTGCAGGTGTGTGTGTGCTGTGTCAGGGTGGCCTTTGTTCACTGCGTGCTGTGTGTCAACGCTCCATGCCCAGGTTAGTATGCCACTGATGGTGGCTGTGGCATTGTGCCCTATTGCTCTGTGCGATGTGTGTACATTGCTTGTAGTTGTTGACATGTACTGTGTGATGGGTGTGTGACACACTCATTGAATGTGCTCCTGTTCTGTCTCCAACCCCTAGGTCCCTACAGGCCCTCCGGTTCCATTGCCATGCCACGCATCAGGTGCCGTTCCGCTCAAGGTGGCCGTTGTATTCCGTACAATTAATACACAGGGCACAGACAGCAGTTTGTGGAAGAGGTGCATTTATTTCAAACTGTGACATGTGATTGTGTGTAAGGTGATGACAAAAGTGGTGCGTGCAGTGACAATGAGCTGTCGGTCATGGCTGCGTGATGCTCAGGGTGTACCCACTGGTTCTATGTCCATAGTCCAACACACACATGCCATCCAGATGGCTGTGTGGAGTGGGATCGTAGTCCAAGTCAATGCAGTGGGTGGTCAAGGAAGGCTGGCTGGCTGCCTCACTTGCGTCTGGAGCGTGCGAAGTCCTCCCGGGAGATCTGTTTCCACTTCGGACGGCCCCTTCCACGTTTGCGAGGGGGTGCCTGCTTGCGACCTGCTGGTGGTTGAGGTGTGCTCACTGGCTGTGGACGCAGGGGAACTGGACACTGCTGCTCGAGCCTGCGCCCCGGCAGGTGGTGGCGGAGGGGAGCTGCTGTCCCTGGCTGTGACCTCACCGCCACCACCAGCTGGCCCATGAGGTCCACGAGTTGGCCCATACGGGCGTCCATGGACCTCAGCACCCCCAGCACCTCACGCGTGTCTGTAGCAGACCTGGCCCATTGTCCTTGGGCCTCTTCATAGGCCCCAAGGACCCTGGCAATTTGAGGCAGGGCATGGTTCCCAGGGGAGACTGGCGTTTCCCTGACCCTGCTCCTCCTACCAGTCCTGCTGCCACCGGCCTGCCCACTATCCACATTGCTCACCACGGTCCTCGCCCTGGCTCCCAGGGTGGATCCAGTGGGCCGGGCCACCACCTGCGCTGGTGCTGGGGCCAGCGAAGACGTGGTAGCGGTTGCGGCAGTGGTAGTGGCCGCAATGACCGTGGGTGTGGCCGCAATGACCGTGGGTGTGTCCGCAATGACCGTGGGTGTGTCCGCAATGACCTGTGGCTGCAGGGGGCTGTGAATGTACAACAGCCCTGGATGATGGGTTGGTGGGTAGGTGGGGGCCTGGGGAGCGGCTGGGCCCTGCCACACCGGATGGGCCTGCTGGGTGGTCCGTGTCCGAGGAGGAGGACAGATCCTCCACATCCATGTGTCCTTGTTGGGGGCTTGCAGGCTGGCTGTGCTGGCTGCTGTCTCCATCCCCAGCATCCAGCACTTCGTCACCTGTGGGGAGAATGAGATTTGTTAATGTGTTGCACCTGGCGAAGTATGTATTTGTCGTCTGACATTCACAGTTCGTGCAATCTCGTACATGGGTTTCCCGGAGGCGTGTGTGTGGCTGTACCATTTGTAGTTGTGTGTGCTTGGCAATGGGACTGTGTGCTGTGCACATGTGGCATGGGACGGATTGGCCATGCCGATGGGTGTGTTGCTGTGCTCCTACTTATTGTGACTCTGGTGTATGCGGGCTCCTGGCCCATCCTGGGTCTGGTTTGTACTTTGCTTTTGGGGTTCAAATGGGACGCTTAGGAACGCATATGGCAACATGGGGGCCATGCCCCAGAAACGCATTTGGGATGGAATATGCTTTTGGGCTACATGCTGTGAGCCATGGGTGCCGAACGTGACATGTGTTGTGGCAGCATGACAGTGCATGGTCTGAGGTGTGTGCATGCCTGACATGCCCTGCATATTTGCTGTCTGTTGTGATTACTGGACATGGCATTGGACGCATCGTTATGAGTGTGTGATGGTTGTGTGCCACCCGACGTATTGCAGTTGTCCCATCTCCTTGGTGTGCGTGCTGCCCTGTGCCATGTGCATCACTGCAGTGCTCGGGGGTGTGGCCCATGTTGTGTGTTGTTGCTCACAGTGTGGCGTGCGCTTCATTGACTTCTGGCACATGGTTGGTCATGGGCATGTATCTTAGCGTGACTGCTGTATGTGTGGCAGCTGTTCGGATGACATGCCTTTCATGAGACTGGGGCTGACGGATGGGATGGATGGGATGTTGTATGTGCATGGTGTGTCTGTGTGTTTGATGGGTTCAGTGGTGTTCGTGTGCATTTATGTTGTTCCGCTCTGTTGCGTCTAGTGTTGTTTGTCTTACATAGGCGTAGTTGTGGGGTGTGTGGTTGACAGGCAGTAGGGGCTACATGGACAGGACTTCAATGGTGTTTCGGTTGTGTGTGATGGGTTGCACAGTGGCTGCCGTGTGGTACTATATTCAGTGTGGCTTGTGCATGCAGACGTGGCTCCTTGGGTGTTGCTGTGTCTGTGATGGGTCATGTGGGGTGTGAGTCTGTGGTTCATGTCCGTGTGCACATTGTTCACTTGTTCGTGACAGTGGGCGGTGCTGCGTGTTCGTCTGCTACGTGACATGTCCCATGTGTTGGTCGTGTTACGGTCCTCATGCCTCCAGTAATCCAGCCCTGTCCAGTTTCCCACCTGCAGGTTGTTCGGGCGTGCACTGTACTGGATGCCACATGGTTCTAAGCGGGGGTGCTCCATGTTGCAGGTCTGTGGGGGTGGGGGCGGTGTTGTGGGTCGTGGTGATGGCTGGACACCCACTGACACCGATTGTTGTGGACCGTGATGTCTACCTTTCGGCTGTCGGTGTGCACTGCGGTGGCTGACACGTGGCTGTGGGGTGTGGGGATGCTCCTCCTTGCTGTGCTGTGGGACTAGGGGCCTGGTGTGTGTTGTACTTGAGCTGTCCACCCTCCCACCCACTGCACTTTGTGTTCCTGCCACTTACCTGTTACTTGTCGGTTAGTGCAGCTATGGCGGACACATGGGTGTGGTGGGTGCTCGTTGTGGCGCTTCTGGCATACTTGGGGACCTGTTGGTGGTTACGTGGCTGGCTGAGTGTACACATGCCCCCACGTATCTTTCAGTTGTTAGGTTTGGGCTGTGTGTGGTGGTGTCTGTTGCATGTGTGTGTGATGTGTTGTGTATTGTGTGCTGGACATGGGGGTGTTTGTCCCTGGGAGCTGTGGCATGGTGGTAGTGCATGTGAGTACATAGCGGTGTGCTGGTATACATTAGTTTGTACTTACCAGCCTCCACTCCCCTGCTAATCCGGTGAGGATCTCCGGATGGATGATGACTCGCACCTTCTCCTCCCACGCTTTGAAGGTCTTGAAAAGCGCGGGATTCCCTCCGCCAGTGACGGCAGCCAGCTCTCTGTTTTTGTTCTCCTTCTTCTTGACCAGGCTTTTGACGTCATTCCACCGTTTGTTGATTTCTCCTCTGTTCCTGGGCAGGGTCCCGACTGCATTGACCTGGTCTACGATCCGGTTCCACATTCTGTTTCTGGTGGCTAGTGGTGTGTGCTGGACCAGGTTTCCATAGATTTGTGGGTGCACCTTGATGATCTCGTCGACCATGACCGTCAGCTCAATGGGCGTGAACTTGGGCATTCTTTGTGGTGCCATGGTGTTTGTGGTGCTGGTGCGGTGTGTGTTGTGTAATGTGCAGGGGGTTTGTGGTGCCGGTGTTTGGTGGTGGTGGTGGTGGTGGTGGTTGTGATGTGTGCGTTTCTGTGGTGTGCTGCTGTCCTTGCTGTGTCACTGTGTCCTCTCCTCTCCTCTCTGGTTTGCAATGTTGCAAGGGGTTGTGGTCTGTGGGAGTGCTGCTTTTGTACTTACCTATGTGGGTGTGTCCTCATGGTCTGTTGTTTTCAGGTGTGTTGTGTCTGGTGTTCTGGCCTTTGTGGTTTTTGTTTGTCCAGGGGGTGTGTTTTCGGGATGTGTACTGTGCTTGTGTATTTGTGCGTGCCTTGCTGTGTGGACTTGTTGGCCATGTTGTGTGCGATTGTTTTTGTCAGCGGATGGTTTCTGTGCAGGGACGTGGCCGCCATGGCTTCTGCCGTGTCAATTTTCATCGGCGTTGTTTGCGCTGGCGGGCGGTATATTTGTAGTTTTCCCGCGCTCATGGCGGTGCGATCGTAATTTCACGTGCGGTGTGTCGGCCGTGAGGGCGGGCGGTTTTGTGTTGTCGTGCGTGTTTCCGTCCGTGGCGGGCGGTTTGACTCGACCGGACGAGGGCGGGCGGTATCTTGTGTGATTTTTCGCCGATGGCGGTTTTCGGTTTGTGTCATCGTAATGGCGAGGTCGGTGTTCAGACGGTGTGTGCGGGCGGATTTTTGCCGCTTTCATGCGTGGCGGATTTTTTTACGCCGGGTATCGTAATGGGCCTTATAGACAACTATTTAGAGAATTGGAAAACGGGAAATTTTTTTACCATAAAGGTGATTTATTCAGTCCCTTTGGACATTTTCACCCTCCTGTTTAGTTCGCACAAAATAGTAGCTGAAATGTCTTTTATGAGTCACCGCCTCAAGCAGTGAGGAATGTGTGATTAAAGTGTTTTTTTTCAAGGTGGGAAAATCTTCACTTCAGCAGGGCTCGCACTTGAATGAACAGTGTTGTGTTGCAGGAAATGCTGTGTATCCTGTTTACTTTGTGGAGCCAGATTGTCTCAAACTGGGGGGCTAGGTCTGTAAATTGTGCGGGCACCGTAATTTGTCCTTGGCATCACCCGCTGTTTTCTATGCTCTGATGCGATACTGCACTGACCTCGGAGACAATCCTGCTAAATAAGCAACCGCAATGAGATTTTAAAGGCACAACCTGGACACAATCACAGAAAACGTTCCATCTTGGGGATAGAATAATTAATTCTTTATTATTATATGAAGCAGACTTTCCTGCCTAATATGTATTATCTAATATTTTGGAGCTGGGGTCTTCACAGAGGGGAATGTATTGCCCAAGAACACCAGGGTGCCACTTAAATCTTCATTTTGAAGAATGCAGTCGTTTCATGTTTAGTTATTATTAATGTGATCATTTTTTCAACTAGGCTCGTTGCCCCAGTTGGTACATTGTTTTACATTTAGTATTCCAATGCACTTTCTTGTGTTCCACGTTTTGCTTAAAATATTACATTTCTCCCTTGAGAAAAAGAAAGCAAATAGTAGCAGAATGTCTGAAGTCGTTACCCCTTGAAATGCTCAACTCTTACTCCACTGAGGGCAAGAAGCCCCCCATTCAAAGGCTGCTGAACTTAGTCAACTCAGATACTGGGATTCATCTAGAGGGGTATAGCCCTCCTGTGCCAGTAGCAACCACTTGAATTCCTTCCATGATATTTGTATTCATTCACTTGTCGACGGCGCCACCTCCATGACATTTTTAGGTCAAGCTTGGGCAGCGCATGTGCTGCTCTGCGATGCATGCTGTATTCAGGTATAGACTTGAAGCTCCGCCGACTCTCCATCCATATTTTTCATTGTCTTGTGTCATTGTCCTTTGTAAACTCTGGCTCTTCATTGGTCAATAGCCTTAGTAGTCCCTCCTTAGGACCGCCTTGTCTCATCTTGTAACCTCCCATAAGGACTGGCCCTCTAACATGTGTTGTTTCTCAGTAGGCTTTATTTACAGCCTCCGAGCACTATTTTGTTTAAATTGTTTTCACCTGCCTGCTGTGGACTCGCTCTCTCCTAACGCTTGAAATTTTTTTTTATAGCTCAGCACGCCACAGGGGTGGCCCCGCTTTTGGTTTATTTGCAGTGCCAAGTATGGCCATTTTTAAATTTTTTATTTTATTTAGCTCTTTATTCACTTTCTCATTTTTGTTGTTTCCAAGCACCTCCATGCCGCGCTTGCATGTTAATAAAGGACACACCCTTTCTTTAGACGAGCCACGTCTAAAGAAAGGGCCATCTCCACCATTAAAATGAAAGCGCTGTTTGGGCTCTTTCACCAAATAAGCATTGTTTTTCAAACAAATGCTTTTTGTAAAGCTCCCCATACTACGCTTTACTTTTATAGGGGCCGCGCCCCATTCTTTAGACCCAGTTTGTCTAAAGGAAGGGGCCTGGCCTCTATTAACCTGTAAGCGCGGCATGGGGAGCTTGGAAAAAACAAATATTTCCACTGCAATAGGTCTCGAATTTGCGACAATTTAAGCTATTATCATTTACAATGCCAATAGCTCAAACTCTCATAAAAGCGAGACCTATTGCATTGCAAACGCTTGTTTCCTTTAGTAATCATTTGAACTGCTTGTGTTTGCGTTTGTGCTGTGTACTTGAATACTTTAGAAAGTTTAATTTGTAATATATTTGATATCTTTCAAAGCTAAGTAAGACAGATCGTAATAATGTAACTTGGTCTCTCTGGGGGCAGATGGACAATTTGGTTTGGTTTACTTGTACTCATTCGTCCCTTCGTTTCCATTTCCTCCAATAACAGATTTGTGATGGTCAGCTGCTCATTGCCAAGATAAATGTCCTTTTGTAGTGTTTGTCTTTGTCTAACCTTTCCCCAAATCCCCCTTCTCATCCATTCATCAACCCTCTTCCCCCGGGCTGTGTGATTTATTGAGGTGTGACTTAACAATTTACACCATTAATTGATCACACACTTGGGGGCCGATTCCGATCTCGGTCGGAGGCGCACCCAACACCATTCGGTCGGGAAAAAAGCCATGCGAAAGCCTGTTTCCCGACCGATCCGTACAGCACACCGAACGAGCAAGTACGATGCGCACAACAGCAAAGAATCCGGCCGAGCCGTACTCACCCAAACCAGGTCCTGTTCTCCGACCGAGGCGAATCCGGAAACGCCGAATCGAGTCGCACGGAAGGAAAAATGCAGCCCCGTCCGGCCGGACAAGTACGATGCGCTTTCCGTACGCGCCCGAACCCGTCGCTACGCACGGCACGTCAAAGCATCCGGGAGAGGCGCACATAAGCTCCGATTCGCGCCACAACACGATCCACGGCTCCGAGACGAACACGGCAGCGACGAGGACGACGCGAAGCGACGAGGACGAGGCGAAGCGACGAGGACGAGGCGAAGCAACGAGGACGAGGCGAAGCAACGAGGACGACGCGAAGCAACGAGAAGGACGAACGACACGAACCAACCATGAATCCCTTCGTCCCAATCATACCAATATTCTACATATACTACCGGAACAGGCACAGACGCGTACGGCGCAGAAGGTAAGCCAGACACCAACCACAAAACACATACAACACGTACACGACACATCACACACACACAGAGGGATGCAGAATATACTTACACCAGCAACAGCAGCACCATAGGGGCGGGATGCCCATCACCAATGCCACATATGCACACAGGGGCCTGAATGCGCACCACCACCCCTACCCAGGGGGCAGGATGCCTACCACCACTACCACCCTTACCCAGGGGGGCTGGATGCCTACCACTACTACCACCCTCACCCAGGGTGGGCTGGATGCCTACCACTACTACCACCCTCACCCAGGGGGGCAGGATGCCTACCACTACTACCACCCTCACCCAGGGGGGTAGGATGCTCTACCACTACTACCACCCTCACCCAGGGGGCAGGATGCCTACCACTACTACCACCCTCACCCAGGGGGAGGATGCCTACCACCACCCTTAGCCAGGGGGCTGGATGCCTACCACTACTACCACCCTCACCCAGGGGGCAGGATGCCTACCACTACTACCACCCCTCACCCAGGGGGCAGGTTGCCTACCACTACTACCACCCTTAGCCAGGGGGGCTGGATGCCTACCACTACTACCACCCTCACCCAGGGGGCAGGATGCCTACCACTACTACCACCCTCACCCAGGGGGGCAGGATGCCTACCACTACTACCACCCTTAGCCAGGGGGGGCAGGATGCCTACCACTACTACCACCCTCATCCAGGGTGGGCTGGATGCCTACCACTACTACCACCCTTAGCCAGGGGGGCAGGATGCCTACCACCACTACCACCCTCACCCAGGGGGGCAGGATGCCTACCACTACTACCACCCTCACCCAGGGGGGCAGGATGCCTACCACTACTACCACCCTCACCCAGGGGGGCAGGATGCCTACCACTACCACCACCCTTAGCCAGGGGGCAGGATGCCTACCACTACTACCACCCTCACCCAGGGGGCAGGATGCCTACCACTACTACCACCCTCACCCAGGGTGGGCTGGATGCCTACCACTACTACCACCCTTAGCCAGGGGGGCAGGATGCCTACCACCACTACCACCCTCACCCAGGGGGCAGGATGCCTACCACTACTACCACCCTTAGCCAGGGGGCAGGATGCCTACCACTACTACCACCCTCACCCAGGGGGGCAGGATGCCTACCACTACTACCACCCTCACCCAGGGGGGCAGGATGCCTACCACTACTACCACCCTCACCCAGGGGGGCAGGATGCCTACCACTACTACCACCCTCACCCAGGGGGGCAGGATGCCCTACCACCACCCTTAGCCAGGGGGCTGGATGCCTACCACTACTACCACCCTTAGCCAGGGGGGCAGGATGCCTACCACTACTACCACCCTCACCCAGGGTGGGCTGGATGCCTACCACTACTACCACCCTTAGCCAGGGGGCAGGATGCCTACCACTACTACCACCCTTAGCCAGGGGGGCAGGATGCCTACCACCACTACCACCCTCACCCAGGGGGGCAGGATGCCTACCACTACTACCACCCTTAGCCAGGGGGCAGGATGCCTACCACCACTACCACCCCCACCCATAGGATGGACAATGCATGACACAACCAGCACACCACAACCTAGGGAATGCAAGAAGAAGACATCCCCCCAACACCATGACAAGCGTGTGTAGACTGTGTCAAATGCCTACAACACCGAACATGACTTCGAACATACATTGTGACCCCCTAGCACATGTGCCACACAAATATGTGTGTGACACACACAACGCAAGCAGGCCATGACCATTGTGGCAATGGGGTCCAAACCCCCATCATCACAGTGACCAAAAGGTAAGTGTGGGGTCCATAGCTGCAGCACATTTTGAACATTGTGGCAATGGGGTCCAAACCCCCATCATCACAGTGACCAAAAGGCAAGTGTGGGGTCCATAGCTGCAGCACATTTTGAACATTGTGGCAATGGGGTCCAAACCCCATCATCACAGTGACCAAAAGGCAAGTGTGGGGTCCATAGCTGCAGCACATTTTGAACATTGTGGCAATGGGGTCCAAACCCCCATCATCACAGTGACCAAAAGGTAAGTGTGGGGTCCATAGCTGCAGCACATTTTGAACATTGTGGCAATGGGGTCCAAACCCCCATCATCACAGTGACCAAAAGGTAAGTGTTGACAAAGTAAGAGGTGCAACTGCCAAACTGCATGGATGATTCCTGGTCACAGAACAACAAACACATCAGTGGCAAAGTAGTGTATGTGTCCCATTGCAACATAAATTGGGGGAGCCAAATCCTGCAGTGCAAATAAGACATAACTTTGGCCATGTGCAGACAAACAACACCCATGGGGGCTGACACCGTCAACAATCATCAATGACACAATGACAGAAGTGACCATCCGAATGCAGACCCACATATTTGCACCAATGGGCACACACATGCAGATACCCTGTGGAGACTGCAGATGTGAGGTGAACAGATACCATACCATGGCAGCAATGGGACACACAATCAACAATTAGCACCAAATGAGGGCTCCCGTCCCATCAGCCTGGTCATGGAAGTGCCAACGGAATCATCAGCACAGATCCAACACACTTGTATAGCAATGTTGCACTGACAACACAGATGAGTCCTTCCCCATTGATGCCCAAACCTGCATGTTCACTGGAGATGGCCACACGGTCAGGGAAGTAGACGAATAGAACAATGGCAGGCACAACAGATGTGCAGGGGTGGAAGCCACAGATGTGAAATTGCCAATCTAAGTAGGAAATCCCATTGCCAAATACTGAACACATGACACCCTCAGATGCTGCTATGGATGACATGGATACTCCACAGGATAGGACACATTCCCCCTGGACCACATGGGTTCCTGCACAGTAACACTTCTATCATGAGACCAAATATCACCATCAATGCAGCAAGGGCATGGTTAGCATCATCAACATCATGTACATCAGAAGCAAAAGCACTAGAGAACAGAAAGTTGCTTTATTCAGCATATGTGGCATTAAAAGTAGAAGTCCGGTAGAACATAAACAAAGGCCAATGGCCTGTCCATCAACAAAGTCACAAGTGGGTGACAGTGGCAGATGCCACCCTCACACATGCCTGCACAAAACCAGGGACAATCCACTAGGAGGGGCAACCGGGGGGTAGGCCAGGCACCGCAGGGACAGGATCAGGGCTCACCAGGAGGAAGCAGGGAAGGGGTGGTGGGTGCTGGAGAGCCACTGACAACTGCAGTGGAGGTGTCTGACATGGTGTGTGCCGGCACAACTGGGGGCATGGCTCAGATGTTGTGGGTGCCGGCACGACTGCAGTGGACCCTGCAGATGGAGTGGACAGGTCCGCCACTGCAGTGCCCAAGTCAGACAGGGTGGTAGTGGACTCCACTGCAGTGCCTACCACCAGGGGAGGAGAATGGGGAACAGGCAAGGTGGGCTGGACAGAGGGGAGGACACCCTCACCACATCAGTGGCACAGACAAGCGCAGCGGGGGTGTGGTGCCGGGAGAGCAAGTGGCAGGGGAGAAGGCCGGAGCCTCTTGGGGATGGTATATCTGTGGGTGGGGGAACCTGGGGCAGGGTGTGGTGGAGGCACCTGTGGAGTGGGGGCCTGAGGGATGGAGGAAGGAGACCTGGTGCTTGAGCTGCAGGGCGGCGGCGGGGTCTTGCTCTTAGCACTCCGGGGGACTTGCGGGTGGGGGCCTCAGTCTGTCTGCGCCTGGGGGAGGGTGTCCCGGGGCGAGGGGCACTCTGCTCCGTGTGGGGGGGCTTCCTCTTCCCCCTGGATACTGGGGCAGCTGGATCGGAGGGGAAGAGGCCGAGGTCACTGAGGAAGAGGCGCTGGGTCTTTGGGGTTGCAGGTGAGGCAAGGGAGGGTGCTTTGGAGGGAGAGGCAACTGAGGACTGCGCAGTGCCCGTGGATGCGTGTGTGTGTACCAGGGCCCCATCCCCTGTGAGTCTGGTTTCAGTCCCCTGACTGTGCGTGCGTGTGCGTTTAGTTTGTGGCGTGTGTGTCTGTGTGCTGGACGTGTGTGTGCTGGTGTGTGCCTGTGCCGGTGTGTGTGTGTGTGCTTGGGACGGGTAAGGTGCTGGGGAGTGTGGATGGAGCAGAGGCAGGAGGGGTGAGGGACTGTCTGAGGAGGGACACTGCTGCTGTCAGGGAGGAGTCCATGGACCTGTTGCCCCTCTGTAGGTCAGACATGCCCGATGAGATGCCCTCCATGAACGACACCAGCTGAGTCAACAGTGTGAGTGTGCGCATGGAGGACACTCAGCATGGCTGTCTGCCCTACATGGAGCTGGCGAAGGAGGTACACAGACTCCTCACTCAGGGCAGCAGGGGACACAGGGGCAGGGGGTGCGGTGCCTGGGCCAAAGGAGACACGCTCCCGAACATGGGAGCCTCCACGGACCTGGGGAATGGGAGCCGATGGGAGGGCGGTGGTGGTGCTGGTGGTGGCGGGGACAGCAACACTAGCTGGGGTGTGGTGGCTGCTGACACCCGCCTCCACAAGGGAGTCATCCTCCGAGTTGCTCTGGTCCTCAGCTGAGGTGGATGGTGCTGAGGACTCCTCGGTGTGGCTCCCCTCGCCCTCCGTGCCACTGGGTCCCTCCGACCACTCCTCGGCTGCTGACCCAGTCTGGCTCTCTGGCTCCTCCTGGTCCGTGGAGCTGTCCCCTTCCGTGGCCATGGATGTATCTGCAAACAATGGGGAAACAGACAGACATCAGTCACCTGCACCAAACGCACACACCACTGTGAGCACAGCACATTACAGAGCAAGCCCTGGCATCATTAGTTGTACATTGCTAAAAGTGCCCTAACTGAACAGGAGAAGCCAATTGTCAGTCTGATGCCAAGCATGGCACTCACATCCCACATGGCCTTGCACCCATCTGTCTGGTGTCTGTTGGATTGCAACACCCCAGTGTGGACACATGCACCAAGTACACAGTAGTTGGACAGTGCAGAGGACACGGTGTGGCATGTGGACATGCACACATCACAGCTCTTGCCACTGAGTCAGTACAGGTTTCCGGATGAAAGGGATGCCCAGAGTCAAATAGGAAATGCATGTGATGCATACCAGCGACAGACACCATGATGCACCCATGTCCTGATAGCCAGCGCCACTATGGTGTGCATGTAGCACATGTCACTCCCCTGCAGGACCACCAATAAGTTGACACATGCCATGGCAGAGGCATGACTGCTAAGTCATACATCACTGTCTCAGTGATGTATGACTTGGCAGCCAGACAACAACACTATGCACTGTGTCACAATAGTAGGTCATGGGGAATGCAAGTCCTGGAGCTGCACAAGTGCACATGTACATCCCCCACACAACACATCATCTTAACCCTCATCTGTCCAGGTCACACCTATTGGACATATGGGAGACCTGTGACACTACCCTCTGAACTTGAGCCCCTCACAAATTGCTGTGAATGGGGAACAGCTGCCTGAACTTCACATTCGCATACCCCAGTCTGCACGGGCAGCTGATCAAACACCTATGTGACACACAAGTATCCTCTCCTATGGTCACATTTCCAGGGGCATGCTGAGCCCCTACCAAGAAACACCCCAGCAGTCCTGGCAACTAATCCACAGCACACTGACACAGAGGCAGACACCTGAGGGCTCAAATCACTGTGCACAATGTGTCAGCTGATACACGGGAGTGGGAGTACAGAGTGCATTGCATGGCCTGGAGTAGGCATGACTGTCCTGCTCCACATGAATGAGGGATGTGCCCTGGACAGTGGATAGCTGGCTATGTATGTGTGACACACGTAATCTGCACACTCCTGGGGCCCAAACATTGTTCCCACCCGCTGCATGGGCGTGTGCCACATACCCCAGGCACATGTGGTGGCTCAGCTCAGCAAGTGGACCGCATATCAAAGCAACACGCAGATCACATGTCCAAACCCAGGCGTTGTGTGAACAATGGACCCACCCATGATGCCCACAACATAGTTAGGGAAACAGATGCTGTCCCCCACCTTTAGTGAAGCAAACTGCAAGGACACAGTCCCAAGTGACACAATTCCCTGAATGTAAGGGCCACACCTGGGTATCAGATGAGCAGTGGGCAGTGCACAATAGAGGGACATGGCTCCTGGACAACATGACTGCTGCACTGTGGCAGTTGAACCAGGCCAGAGGAGGGCACAAAGCATGTAATACAGAGTTCACAGTGCAGTCTTTGACTCACCCCTCCTTGCTGCTGTCTGGCCTTCAGCTGCCCATCCAGGTCTGGAAACACCACCGCTAGGATCTGGAGCATGTGGGGGTCAGGGTCCGTGTTCTGCCCCTCCTGCGAGGGAGGCGACAGCTTCAGCTGGACCCGTGCAATCCTCCGGGTCCAGCCCCGAAGGTCCTGCCACCTCTTCTGGCAGTTGCGGATCCGGCGCTTGTAGACCCCCACGGACCGGACAGCCCGGACGATGTCCTTCCAGATTTCCTGCTTCCGATGGGCATTAACCTGTCAGGATGACAAAGTGAAAAGGCCATTACCACACATGCAACATATCCGTGCATGACACAGTTGTATATACATGTCTCAATCACAGGGGCACATGATGTACACAGGCAGTGCAAAGCTGACCATGGACAGTTTGCCAGACGTCACTACATGGTATCATTGCATGGGAAGTAAAACCATGTTCAAATGCACTGTTACTGCACCATACCTGTCCAGTGCAAGTCACTACACACTATGGGGGTGACAACTACTCAGTGAGCCTGCTAGCCAGTGGCGTGCAGACTCTCAGCCTTGCTAGTCACACAAAATGCACATTCAGAAAGGCAGTGCACAGAACACTCACCTGCTCCCCTGGTGTCCCATACAGCTTGCTGTACTGTGGAAGTAGGCTGTCCAGCAGGGCCTGGTTCTCTTCAAGGCTGAAGGCTGGGGCTCTCTCCACAGTACGTGCCATTGCAGGGTCCAGAGGGGCAGAGACAGCAGCAGTGCAGTGGCAGATGTCGTCCTGGAGCATGTAGTGCAGGCAAAGTGAGCTCTCAGGGGAACAGCCAGCAATATATATGTGCTGGAGAGGCAGATACTGTCCCTTGTGTCCAAAGTGATAGGTCCAAGTCGTTTGCATCTTCTGAATCTGGCCAATCCATGGAATAGCAGCACCAAAACACGCCCACAGCATCCTTCAAATCTTCAACTTCATGACATACATGATTTTGCAACATTGTTGTGGGTGACCAACTGAATTTACAGCAACCGACTCTGTTCGAAATTCGAAAATGCGTCCGTTGCCAGGCAAGCCCATTGTCAATGGGTGCGCACCGATCGGTCCATTGCGGTACAACGCGCACAGGGGTACAACGCGTACCCGCACACATTGAATGCAATGGGCCAGCCGGAGGCACCGATCGGTCCATTGCAGTTCAACGCGCACAGGGGTACAACGCGTACCCGCACACATTGAATGCAATGGGCCGGCCGGAGGCACCGATCGGTCCATTGCAGTTCAACGCGCACAGGGGTACAACGCGTACCCGCACACATTGAATGCAATGGGCCGGCCGGAGGCACCGATCGGTCCATTGCAGTTCAACGCGACACAGGGGTACAACGCGCTACCCGCACACATTGAATGCAATGGGCCGGCCGGAGGCACCGGATCGGTCCATTGCAGTTCAACGCGCACAGGGCTACAACGCGTACTCGCACACATTGAATGCAATGGGTCGGCCGGAGGCACCGGATCGGTCCATTGCAGTTCAACGCGCACAGGGGTACAACGCGTACCAGCACACATTGAATGCAATGGGCCGGCCGGAGGCACCGATCGGTCCATTGCGGTACTAACGCGCACAGGGGTACAACGCGTACCCGCACACATTGAATGCAATGGGTCGGCTGGAGGCACCGATCGGTCCATTGCAGTTCAACGCGCACAGGGGTACAACGCGTACCCGCACACATTGAATGCAATGGGCCGGCCGGAGGCACCGATCGGTCCATTGCAGTATAACGCATCACTGTACATGTGACTGGCATATGTCAGCATGCCTGTCTCAGATGGACATATGCCAGCCACAGATAGCTCCCAGGGAGTGAGGGGCACACCTACATCACGACAGCCTGTCCAAACTTTATCATAAGGCATGTAAGGCTGCATTTCCTATTGTGTGTATGTTGGTGTACATGTTGTCCTGTGGGTGTCACCTGTGGGCAGCCACCCCAGGCTGTGCACGTGTTCATGGGGACAGGATCCTGGGTGTTACGTGTACATGACCACTGTGATGTGCAACTGTTCATATCTGTGCATGTGCCATGGTCACATTTCACAGTGGTGTATGTGTATGTCATGTCACATACCCCGTGAGTCCCATGTGGGACGGTATGTTTGAGCCAGGGTGTCCCAGTGGCACAATAGTGATGGTCCTCCACAGACTTTGTGCATGTAGTGTTTACAATGTCTCTGAGTTCATGTGCACAATGGGAGACAGTCTCCACATCCACGTTGTGTGTGCATGGACTCTGATGTTAGTGCGTGTGTGTCACAGACGTCCATGTCTGTCCTGCCGTGGCAAGTGGGGCCACTACCTGTGGGGGTCATGGTTGTTTTGCTGTGGTGTATACATGATACTCCATGTAATGCCAGTGTCCATGTGGCATTACAGGGTCCCTGGGAATGTACCTGTCGTTGAGCTGTGGTGCCTGGGGCACATCTGTCCTC